>WMED01009413.1:0-16328 GCA_019650415.1 Pipa parva | reverse complement strand
CCCTCTCAAGTTCAACCACATCTTTCTTGTGCACTGGTGCCCAGAACTGCACACAGTATTAGATGTGTGGTCTGACCAGTGCTTTGTAAAGAGGTATAATAATGTTCTCGTCATGTGCATCTTTACCCCTTTTGATGCATCCCATGATTCTATTTGCTTTGGCAGCTGCCGCTTGGCACTGGTTGGTACAGTTAAGTTTATTGTCAACTAGAACTCCTAAATCCTTTTCCATGTTTGTTTTGCCCAGTATTTTCCCATTTAGAAAATAATCTAGCAACTAAATGGAAGAAATGCAGTTCACATTGAATATATTTGCACATGTGAATCAAGTTCCCTCTCCAGATTCACAGTTTCAATGAAATAATGTCCTTTCCAGACAATTTTTATATAACAAAATCAGTCAACAGCGGGTGAGCGTAATGTGTCAAGTTTCACGTGTCTACAGTAACGTGTAATTTGGAGGATAATGAAGCTTCAGGATACCACGGTCATTTGTCACATTCAGGGGTAACATCAACCCAAATGATATTTTATTTTCTTCGCATCCTACTGGGAAATGCTGTACATAAAATCTCTCTAGCCCAATAGGATCATAAAAATGAATTTGTAGCAGAATGAATATATGTTACCCATTAATAGCAGGCTGACAAATTACGGTACAAATAAAGTAAGGTTTGATAAGTACTAGCCAGAGTAATTCCAGATATCTATACAAAATAAGCCTATTAAAAAAGAAAAAAAAATTATATTACAGAACAAAAACAGAAAAGTACTTTGGCAATATAGGGGTATTTTTATAAACAATAATACAGTCTCTCTTTGCTAGCACAAATTTTACCCAGTGTCGTCAAACATATTTATTGTGTAGTGGATATGGAAGATGATAAACCTAGAAACAGTTACAGTGTGTTCATAACACTATTCTCAGACCTGAGTACTGCATTCCACAAGCATTGTTCATTAACAAAATACATTTCAAATATTTGTAACATTAGTAATGTAGCTGGCTCAACATATTAAATGATTTGTACATAATGAGTGAAAGGACAGACTGATATTGTCATGTCACAGTCCTAAAGCAAGATAAGCAATGGACTAGGCATGATTTGTAAAGATAGTTTGTGTAGATAATTTACGTTTGTTTCAATTTGTATCAGAAATATTTCTTTTTTTTTTTTTTATATGTATATATTTATAGCAATCAGAGAGCACTGGGACAACATTAACATGTCAGGAACTATAAAGCATTAGTAACATCAAAAGTGCATCTAGAAAAGAGTGAACAAAAGGGTTTACTTGTCACTTTTTATAACTAATATGTCAAATCAAATTCAAGTCAATACAAAGGGGATTATTCTCTAAAGTCTGAATTATCATGTAAAGGTGTGAATTCGCCGGCTAAAGACAGTCGCAATAGACTGATACTGTCGCAGTTGCATCTTTATAATGGGAATATTGTCGCAGTTGTGACTTTACTATGGAAATATTGTCGCAGTCGCGGATTTGCTATGGGAATCCGCTGTTTGAGAATTCAACAGTCGAATTCAGACTTTAGAGAATAGCCCCCAAAAAAGTCAAAGAAATGTTTACAATTTTATTCTTTATCCTAAAACTAAAATCTTTCTGATACAGAATTGTTAATTTTCCTTTAGTTTCTTCTACCTCTTGATTCACCGCTGTGTCGCCTGGGGCAGAGCTGCAGTGACATTTAGAGCCTCACTGACTAAAGTGCAAACGTTTAAGTGCAGAATACGCTTGCCGAACAGGTGGACAGAGGAGATCGCTGTCGGATGCATATAGTGTGATGTAGTCAATCAGATAGAAGAATTCCACAATAATGGAAATGAAGAACCACACACAGGCAGCTGTGCTGCAACCCTTTATATTGGGTGAAGGTATAAACACTACATGTTTCGGGTCTTATGCCCTTTATCAAGTGTCTTAGTAATTACATCACCCATCTCAGACCCAGGGAGAACCTGTACAATATAAGATAGGAGAATTCCTCCAGTGAAAGGCAGTGATGTCAGTCTCACCATATCCCACTAACTGTGTTTTGTGAAGATTCTATTTCTATGTCACCTTGTCACTTAGTCGCAGTCGCCATTGTCACTTTTGAATGAATAGTCGCCTTACACAAAACTGGATCCCCGCCATCAACCAGCCAATTTGCCAGTCTGAAGTGGCAAAGTCAAATAGATGAATTTGAAGCAGTTCACCGGTCGCATTTGCACCTTTGCACCACTCTGCACCTTAAGCCAGTAGTAGAAGTACTTGTACACGCACACGCAAAATAATGCAAAGAGCTCTGTAAGTTTGTTACTGGCATAGTCGCCTGAATTGGTTGCGTATTCGTCGCTTTGCTGACTTAGCTCAATAAGTGAACATGGGGACGTGAAGAATAGACACAAATTCACAGCTCTACACAACTACTCAGACTTTAAATCAATGAGGTTATTAAAGTTTATTACAATGATTGCAACCTGCTCTGCTGAATAAAAGGTAGGTGTTTAATTCTCATGCAGAGGATTGGCATTTTGCCCATCAAACACTATTTTGCTAATATAAGGAGCTGCCTGTAACGACTGCAGTAGGAACAATGCAGTTCTGTGCTATTTCTATGCAGGATTGCGCTGTTTACACATTGGAGCAGACAGAAAAATCAGGAGGGAAATATAAGCTGTAAAAATTAAACAACAGTGAATAGGAAAAAATGGGATAAATAGCCTAATAACAAATAGTATTTACAATATACAATATGATTTCCAAGAAAAGAGTATTATGGTAAATGCGACCAGAGTTTGTAGAGAAATTCAAGATTTTTTTTTGGTCTGTTTTGTATCTTTACTGATAACAGCCATGTTATTAAACAGACCTCACCCAGTCCTATTGTTTTCTATGGTACTTTTGACAATACATAATTCAGGAAATGTGCCTGAAAGCTTAATTAATTTTAAAGCTATTGATACATGGGTAATAGTACTCTTTATTTCTCAATAAATGTAGTTTTCACCTCAGGCATGCTGGGGAAATATTCTTTTTATTAAGGAGAATTTATATATTTTATTGAGAAGTTGTTATCCAGTACTGAAAATATCACACCTTTAAACAATATGGTAGCTATGTTTAGCCGATTCACATCAATGATTGCAGAACATTGGCCAGTGGAAAGAATAAACATCCTTTTAACTGGGCATCTGACTTCTACGAAGGAACACAGGATAGACCATTTCCTTCCTCCCTTTACATGATAAAATAGGACAGACAAGCTATTATTGTTTTACCTCCTAATCATAGAATGACATGTCTCCTAGCCCTGTTGATGGCTGGTGGAGAATCCTGGGAGCTGCAGGCTCTAAAATTTAGCACTGCTGCAATAAACAGTGTGTAGCCAACTATTTCTGTGGATGTCTAAATATAAAAGACTTCCTCTGCTGTTACATATTCTGGATAATCCTCTGGGGATTTGTACTTATTTTCTGTTTTGCCACATTTAAAAGTGCTGTTTGTACTTCCCTGTTTCCCTTACTTCTGGTTCCAACTCATGGCACAACTGATTATTTTAGCCAAAGAGCCAGTTATACAGAGTATAACGTACCCCTTTCTGTAATTTATAAGGTTATTAATAGACGCAGAGTTCAACGAACATATAAAAACACAAGGCTGTAGGCAGAGTTATACAGGGCACACATGAGGTGACCTTTAATATCCTTATAAACTACAGAACGGGGTACATTATTCTTTATAATACACATGGACTGAGTTATACTGGGTATGGAACTCAGAGTCAACTTAATATCCTTATAAATTACAGAACGGGGTACATTATCCTTTATAATACACATGGACTGAGTTATACAGGGTATGGTACTCCAAGTCAACTTAATATCCTTATAAATTACAGAATAGGGTACATTATCCTTTATAATACACACAGACTGAGTTATACAGGGTATGGAACTCCGAGTCAACTTAATATCCATATAAATTACAGAACGGGGTACATTATCCTTTATAATACACATGGACTGAGTTATACAGCGTATGGAACTCCGAGGTGACTATTAACATCCTTATAAATTACTGAACGGGGTACATTATCCTTTATAATACACATGGACTGAGTTATACTGGGTATGCATGAGATGACCTTTAATGTCCTTATAAACTACAGAAGGGGGTACATTATCTTTTATAATAGACATGGACTGAGTTATACTGGGTATGCATGAGGTGACCTTTAATATCCTTATAAACTACAAGAAGGGGGTACATTATCCTTTATAATACACATGGCAGTTTTGTGAATTTAGCGAAAGGCTGTAGTTTTATACTGTAGCTTGACTACAATTCCCATGATGCCATGTTACCCACAAGAGGATATTAGTGCAGAAGAACCAAAAGATAAAAAAAATCAATGGGAGCACACTGCATAACAAATGAATATTATATCCCAAAGTGTGCAACGAATAGTAAAGAAATCTGCAAATATAAAAAAAAAATCAGTCGGCAATAATAAGTTCAGTTCTGTGTAACACAGTCATAGTTACCAGTGAATGAAGAAGTGAAGTCAATAGGGAGACACAATGCATTGCGGGAAATCCCTCCACATGCATTTCACCCTAAGGGGCAAAATCAATGAAAGTCAAAAATGATTTCTTTTACCTTTTCCCCCAAAAATTGGGTGTAAAAATGTAATTTTCAACCTTCTCACCTGCTTTCACTCAATTTTCGAGTGAAAAAAAATCATTTTCAGCTTTAGTAAATTTCGCCCTAAAGCTTCTTCATGTGGTGTAGAGAGCTTCATTATTTGGGTTATATATACTGTGAAATAAGTTGAGATTTATGGTGGGCCCCTGATATTCTGGTCCAACACTGAAAGGGTGGGTCCAGTTCCATTGATCTCCATCTTGTTAGTACAAAGATCTTATCGCTAGAAGTATGGGCAATGGGGTTCCAATGAACAAGAGTTAGTGAGTAGTAATTAGTACAGTGTACTGTAGTGGGTACAAGTGGTAGTCATGGTAGAAAACACAGTGATTAAGCACCACGGATAGAGAGGAGCGCTAGTTTACTATCTAATGTAAAAGTTCTAGATTGTAGTTCTGTTATTCTGGCCTGAAATCTATTGTTCATTCTCAGAATGATGTTAAATGTGTATACAATGTCTAATCGCTCACTATTTCTAAACCCTTTCACTCTTAGTAATACCAAATTATCCTGTGGAAACATTCCTGGTATGTTTCATAAGTAGCAAAGCGCCAAAACAATCCTGTATCTTGGGGCAGATTTAGGAACGATAAGAAAATAGAAATTTCTGTACAGTCATGTTTGGGATTGGCTGCTCGCTGACCAATTCAGAGGAAAATGCACTCAAATCCAAATGCCTGTCTCTTCCCAGTGATGGGCGAATATTGCTGGTGAGTCACAAGCAGCTATGTTCACAAATTAGTGTTTCTCCCCAATACGCTCTCTCTTGGCTTTAGCAAACTATTTGGGTGACCCAATAAGAACTAAAGGTTGACACACAGACATATTCAGTCTCTTAAATTTTCTTTTTTTCTTCTGAACACATGAAGTATACACACACAGATAACTAAAAAACAAATGGCTCTGGAACAAATTTAACAGTAATTTTTTGCTTTAACACGGAGCCCACCCTTGATTTCTGATGGATGGCCAACCGCTAAGTACAGTAACTTCATCACTGTTAACCCATGGGGCATCAAAAGAGTAAATTAAACATTTAGAAAAAAAAAAAAAGGCTTCATCAGTTTTGAGATTTTTGAAATGTTAAACAGCTTGGTTACTCAACAAATACCTAAATACTTGTCACGTAGGACTGTTCTATGTGACGAACATAGGGAAGGTCAAAAAGATTGGAAGTACATCAAGGTCAGTCTTTGCAAGCCTAGATCTATGTTTATCCAAGGAAAAAAAGCACAACTTCCAAGTGCAGCTAAAAGATGGTGAAGGGGTCCTGTTGAAAGTAGCCCACCGAGTAGCAAACCAGGGGTGCTCATATAGACCAGCTATGTTGGATTGTGACTAATGTCCAGTGAAATTTATGGCTTACTGGACATTAAGCAGTTTAAGTAACAAACACATCTTAGGATTCCCCATTTGTCAGTTTGTGGGGGGGGCACTGTGATTTTTTTTGATGGCAGCTCTGGTTTTACCCCTTCAAACTGGCTCACATTTCTACTGATTTTAACCTTATATAATAATATTGGGTGGTATTTTATTACAGCGTTACCAAACTTTCTACCTCAGCTTATAAATGCTACCCTTAAAAACTATGAAAATGCAATTACAGTTACTATATATTCAGCCTGCATTTCCGAAATTCTAAATGGTGTCTATAAATTAAGATATTTAGCGTTGAAATTGGAATTTCTGGTGCACCTTCTGCACTTCTTGCCAATCACGGGAAGTTACATCATTACTGGGGGAGGAACACTGTAGTGCTTAGCTCTACAGCGGACAGAGCCAGGCCACAGAGGAGGTAGGTAGGAAGAGGGAATTGGAGGCGGGCGATCACCAAGATATTGCCCCCCTGCTGCAGTGCCCTAGGCAGCTGCCTACCCCTCGGACCGGCCATGACTAAACCACTCATTAGTCTAGTGGTAATTTTTTCTTGGGTGGGCTTAATATACTTACCAGTAAATGTCCTTTCTCCATTGTTGCCTCCTGCTTCATGTTGCAGCCGATTGTCTTTTCTCCGGCTCCAGCAGCGCAATCCCCTACTCTTTCACCTCTTCTTCTTCACTGCTGATGTGAGCCAGTTCCATTGAGCTCCATCTTGTTAGGAAAAAGGTCCCAGTCCTGGAAGTATGGGGTTCCAATGAACAAGGGTTAGTGAGTAGTAATTAGTACGTGTACTGTAGTGGGTACAAGTGGTAGTCATGGTAGATATCACAGTGCCTTAGCACCACACCCCGGGGCCTAAATCTTTGGTGGGTCCCACTCACCCAGTCCAGCCCTGCCCAAAATCCAAAGAGATACAAAATATCAGAGCACACACTAAGGGCACCTTTAATTTTTCGTAAATCTGTTCTTATTTTTAACCCTTACTTATAAAAGAACAGCAAACAATAGAAATGATCGGTAGAATTTATTTTTAAATAAAGCACTTTATTTTTGGAATCAGCCCAAGATGTCAGCTGCCCATTTAACACTGGTTAAATCACAATCAATTATCGTGAGACAAGAGACAAGTATTTTATACATTCATCAACCAACGAGATAACACCTTTCATCAGCTCTGAAATGCCAAAAAACACAACAACCCCACAGTATTAAGGAGCGTGGAGCTTTATAATGGAAATACAGTTGATAAGGCAGTCAAGATTATGATAATAGTTCTGATATTTTATTTATACGTTGTCAGAATTCCACGGCTCTGTCAGCATCTGCTAGGAAGTCTGAAATGTGTTCAGCTAGGGGAAAAAACAACAGCAGTGTTTTTAATACTTATGACCGAAGGTTGGGGAAAGAATTTTATTTTGTTCCTATTGTGCCCTGTTGAAATCTGTTTGTTTGGAAAAGTTCACATGTGTGAAATGTACAAGAAAATATTCCTCTCCCAGACTCAGAGCGTAATGGGGTTGGATGGAGATCTGTCACCGGGGGAAATTATAAGCCGATGTGAAATCAGAAACCTTGTTTTCATTGCAAGTGTCTCTGTAGCTCCAAAAAAACGAACCCCTTTGATCTAGGAAACATGCAGATTAAATGCAAATCTCAGCGCTGCTGTGATATTCCAAATACATTCAGAGTCCGTTAACTGTGCATCGTTTGCATATGAAAGACGTACCACTTAAAATCTATTAAGGAAAACAATTTATATGATCGCGATGGACATTCTTTTTTTTACTCTGATTCATTTACCATCAAAAACCGAGACATCAAGACGTATTCAGAATTCACACTACTTGGTGCAAGTTGACATACAGCTATTGAAAGGCTGAATAGTCACATAAAAGGTGTGAAGTCATATTTATTTGACACATTCCCATATTCAACTCTGCAATGTGGCAAATTCAAGACTAATTCTTCATCTTACGACAGTCGCAGACTAATGGAGAACTTCGCAGAACTTTGCGTGCGCAAATAACTCACCTATTCATCCAGCATCGGAGTCTGTCGTAGTAGAGAATTCAACAAGGTGTACTGTGTCACACCCACTAGCTTCACCGCACTACACAAGGGATGGTGACTGACGCAGTTGTGTCTTCGTTATGGGAATCCTCTGTTTAGTGAATATGGAATAGAGACTAGGAGTACAGCAACCCAAAGTGAGGAGAAATCACTTTGGCAATTGAACTCTCACTAATGAATAAGCCCCTCGGTGAGTCCCAATCTTCCATTCTTTCCCCTAGAACCATACCTGATAACTGGATTGTGGCACATAGTCAATCATAATCTGTAGCACACCAAAGACATTAGTAGTCGGAAGCCAGCAGGCACCGGTTATGTGTCACTGCCAGGGGGGGCACGATGTTGTCCTGCTGTTCCTCCCTACTATATTGGGATATGTATGCAGGTGATAAAAAGCTGAAAATCCTCCAAGTTGTCACTTTTGGCATCGCAGCAAAGATCATCCTGATAGGTTGGAAGAAAGCAGCCTGACTTTATCACCTGCAGCCACTCTGCAGTGCTTTGACTTGTCCGACTTAGACTTCAAAAACACTAAGGAAATGAATTAACAGGGGTAGTTTAATAAGATCTAATAACCTATAGTAGCGGTTCTAAAGGGGTCGCACAACAATCTCACAGGGGCAGAGAACCGCTGTGGAGCCCAGTAGTGATCGCAGGTCTCTTTATATAAGGGTTCCTGTGTGGTGATGTCGGCCCTGAACGTCATCACATGACACGCGTACATTATGGCATTTTGCCTGAATGTCACGTGATGCGCGTACGTAATGATGTCAGGCCTGAATGTCGTCGCGTTACGTCAGCGCCGGGGGTCGCGGTCTCAACAAGGTTGAGGACCGCTGACCTATGGCATTCAGCCACAGCTAGGTTTTCATTCTGTTTTGCTGTCCAGTATAGTGAAAGCTAAATGCTGATTGGTCACAACTAGAACACAGTAAACGATTGCCGTAAATATGTATTATCTAAAGCACGATTAGTTACTATGGGGATGGAGGAGAGATACAGCTCCTGTATCTGAGAATTCTAATCTGCAGTTGATGCCACTCGCTTTGAACTCTGGGATACAGGAGATGCTACTTACACCAATGAAAATGTATTTAATTTTTTATCTTTACGGTGCCTGATGTGTAAGGGGGCGGCAACACTGACACCCATCACTCAGGGCCGAAGAGAACTCTAAGCCAAGGGTGCCGGGTTTGGTGCAACCGATGAAAAAAATGTTTTTTTTCATCTGGTGAGAGGGGGCACCCTTAAAGTTAAAGGACCTGAGGAATTGCCCACTTCCTTTCCCCCTCTCCATCTTCAGTCGTGCAACATGGCTACTAAGAGTAAAGATAGAACAGACAGAAATCAATAAAATTAATGAATTTCATTATTTCATCACTTTAAAGAGAACATTTCAGTAAATGTTGTATTTGAATAACTTGCCATGCCAGTCCATTAGGGAATTTGTATTTATTTGGCGTTACTGGTCCTTTCAAATGTTGTCATATTTTAGGATGGTAAAACGCTTTTTATCTCGGGTGAATACAGCACTGAGAGATTCTGCTTTTTTCCAACACTAACCAGTAGCATGGGTGTAAAGCAGATATCCATCTTAAATATACGTGCAAGAAGCAAGTTTGCTAAGATCATGTGCTAAGATCATTTGCCAAGATCATTTGCTAAGATCATTTGCTAAGATCATTTGCTAGTGGTCTTTGTTTTTGTACTATTTTTTTTGTGTGATATATTTAAAGGAGAACTAAATGCTCATCGAGTTAAGCACAGATTCTCAAAGGGGAGGGGGGAAATATTTTATAAAACACAAATAAATACGAACCACAACATTCCTAAAAAATCAATCTGAAGAAAACTTCCCCTTTAATTTGTAAGCACAGGCATGAAGCCATATAAGTGGCTGCTACTTGATAAGCAATTGCTAAAATGAAGCACCTGTTTAGCCTCACGCTAGCATCTTCTAACTAAATATCTTCAAAACTAAATTGAAGTCTTACCTCTTGGAGCACTAGCACTAGTTTTTCATGTTTATATTTCATCTTTAAATAACTATATATTCTATTTTGTATTTATTTTCTTATTTAATTGGCACCTACAGGCTAATGAACTGTCACTTTATGCTACTGCACTTGTTACCCTCCTATATGTTTATGTAAGTCTTCCTGCTATTTAGATTGTAAGCTCTATGGGGCAGGAACCTCCATCCTCTTGTTTCAGTCATGGCCTGGCACCTAGAGTGATGTATATTCTTGATTATATGTTTGAAATTTTCTTCACTTGTTCTTAGTTCAGCACTTTTCCCATGTCTGTATTATAATTGTATTGTTACATTGTACAGCGCTGCGTAACCTAGTGGCGCTATATAAATAAAAATATACATACATACTATCAATATAAATCTTGCAATCTAGTATACATTCTTGAGGTGTAGGAAGATTAATGGATTTGCCTGTGGTCATTAGGAGTCTGGACTGCATTTAAACCTATGATTGACAATATTACATACAGTGCCTAGCCTCTGAGGGCATACACAATACAACTAATGTTTGCAAACAAAACAACAACAACAAAAGTGGGTGAAATGAATAACGCTTAATGGGTGTCAAACAAAACGTCATCTAAACCATATCAGGAAATTAAGTTTAAATATACAGAATATACTGAAAAGGAAAAAAATAGTAAACACCTTAAATATATAAAGATTGTAAAACGGTTGGTACATTTACATTGGGTTTGCCTCACTGCCTGAGCTAATAAACTCTCATTAAATAAAAAATAAATAAATAAATAAAACTTCTAAGCCAATAAAATAGGTCAATATTATCTCTGTACAGTGTGTATAACAATCTGGCGTTAATGTTTAGGATGGGAAGTTTTCTATCTGACCTGAGAATAGGATGAAATCACTGCTCCTAATATTTACCTGCATCACAACACTAAATAATTGAAATCCCAAGTAATTAATAAGCTACAGTTTTGCAAGACTTATTCATACCTCTGGCTTTTAAATCGTCGTCATGGTTTCTTCTTTTTATTTTCTCCCCCCCCCCCCTTCTTTAATTTTTCCAGGGATTCCTCAAGAATAGACCCTCTTCTTGCAGGTTAATCCATGTTTAAAGCCCCAAGAGTCTCCTAATTAGCTTAATCGCCTGCTGGTTATTCATACGTCGTCATGCCCAGTGAGTGAAGCTTATGTACAGTCCAGATGATGAAGCGATGAAGGAGGGGGTGTCTTTACCTAACATTAGCCTGTGTGTGTAAAAAGCTTCTGGAAAATCTCCGAGCACCAGTTTCCAAAGTGCTCAGCTAAATATGTAGAGCAGAGCTTACTTGGCTAGCAGCCTGTATTAACTGGGGATTATGGAAGCAACAGAGAAGTTATATATACAACCAGAATTCTTTTTTTCTCCTCTGCGATACATTTCGATTGCATGTAGAGTTCCATCATGCAATAAACTTATTAAACGCTCGGTGTAACAATCCAAATGAAAAAGAGCTGATCAATCAATCGAGGGCGTAGCCTTATATGAACTCTCCCAAATCAGCATTCGCCTAGATTGGATTGTTCATTTGTTGCCAGTCCTTTACGTAAAAGGGACTGAGTATTGCTACCCAGCTCAGTTAAAATGTTGGGTCTGACAGGACAACCGAAGCATTTCCTTTTCACCTTCCGCAAAACACAGCTCCTCCTTTTTCTTCAGTGAACTTCAATCACCAAAATATCCCCCCTTGGGAGAAGCAGACTTGTATTGTATGAGGATGCCAGATATCCAGCTGTGTAAATGCTGAGGAAGTCTGAACCGGCCCAGTAAACTACGTGTGAATGCACCCTTCTATGGTGGCTTCCTTGTCCTGAATAGATGGAAGCAGTTTCCATGTTAAATAAGGCGCAACAGGCATAATAGTGTGAAATGTATGTATTTATTCATTTGTATTTTACAGAGATTCACCATTCACTATCAGTCCCTGCCCCGTGGAGCTTACAATCTAGTTTCCCCATTCAGTCACATAAACATAGACAGACACAGATGCATGTTTTGGGATTGTGGGAGGAAACTGGAGTGCCCAGAGGAAACCCATGCAGGTGCGGGGAGAACATACAAACTCCATGCAGATGAAGTCCAGGGTGGAATTGAACCCAGAACCCAGCACTGCAAGGCTGGGTAACCACTGAGCTGATATTTTAAAATGTCAACCATGATAATACTCCCATGTGCGCAAATCATAACATGACTTTCTTTCTCTCTCTGTTATTCCACAGAGGTGTCAATCTTTGGCTGTAAGGGTAATCGCTAGTTTGTATCATTTTAGTTATGAAGCGCCACAAATTTACACAGCGCTGTACAATTTAGCAATACAAGTACAATACAGACATGGTTAAAGTGCATTAAACAATACAAGTAAAATATCAAAAGGATAAGTCATTTTAAGTGCCAGGTTGCAGTTGACACAAGAGGTTGGAGCAGGTACTCATGTTTAAGCAGCACTGAGTCTACCAGTGAGGCCTGCAAATCAGCACCATCATCAGCAGTGGCCTGAATTGGGTAACTGGATCCCCTTTATGTACTGCTGTAGTTCTCCATTTCAGAGTGAAATTTATTAAGCTAGGAAAGACCGCTCTGGGTCTTTCAGAGTTTACAGAGAGAAATCTCACATTGTTCTCGTAAGATTTCTCGAGATCTCGAGATACGAGTTTTCTGATCTCAATTTTTCAACTTTTTGTTTTTTAATGGAAAGGTACTTGAAATTAGTAGCATGGTGGCTACACTTCATTTGAAAATTTAGAAAAATCAGGATTGAAAATTTGATCCCGAAATCTTGAAAGAGCAGTCTTTCTGAGTTTAATAAATTTTGCCCTCATTGAGAGTGTGAGATGGAAGACTAACAGTGTAGGCATGATCACAGTATGTTTAGCTATACACGCCTGGCTGGCATTTATCAAGCCAACCAGCCTATAACTTTATCTACCCTTTAGGTAAATGAGAGAAAAACATCTATTGTGGGGCATTTAAATGCTGGGGACCTAAGGCAACTACACAAGTACACAATAACTGGCCTAAACTAAATGGGATAATCAGATGTTTTTGATGTACAACTGCTTCTAAGCATGCTCACCTCAGTGAGTTTGTACAGGAAGCAGAAAGCAAAGAGGATCACAGAGCAGAAGATATTGGCTTGATAGTGACAGCCAGTATTATACTGGGGTTTGATGGGTTTTTCCTGGTAGCCCGATGGGCCAGTCCCATGCTGGTGAAGAAGGGGGCAGTGCTGGAGAGTAAAACTCCAGCAGCCTAATTCACCATTGTGCGAAGTGAGCTGCGAAGCCTTCGGCTCACTTCGCACATGGTGCTATGTGCCCGCTGATTTCCTGCATGCGGACATCAGCGAACGCATTTTAAGGGATTCCAGTCCCGGCGAGGAGACTCAAGAGCTCTCGCCGAGACTGAAATTCCTTTAATGCACTCGCTGATGTCCGCGTGCAGGATATCAGCGGCGCATAACACCATGTGCGAAGTGAGCCGAAGGCTTCACAGCTCACTTCGCACAATGGTGAATTAGACTGCAAATCGGTAAGTATCTCCCCCACCCCTTAAGAATCACCCCTAGATAAAATGAGCTTTAGTTCCCCTTTAAACTACACATCTACATGACATAAGCGCATCACAGTCAATTATGTAAACTGCAGTATAGAAATAGAACTGTTATGTAAAATGAGGCTCATTTTAGTGTTTGGAATCAAAATTTATAGGCTGGCTAAACATCAGCTTCATCTTCTCATTGTCCTCCAAGAATTTCAAAGGAACACATTTTTTTTACTACACAATTATATTAATCCCACACCAGTAGCTTGTCTTTTTACTAAACAATATCTTAGTAGCGAACGAAGTGTCCAAATTCACTTTAAAGAAATGCAAATGGCCCTAATAGCCAACATAAATTAGCCGACGTAATGGACATTTGCTTAAAGTGAAACTCTACAGGCAAAAATTATTTCAGCTTTCTGTGACTACACGGAAATGCACTTAAAGAAACTAGATACAAGTTCTTTTCCACCCCAGGGATAATGAGAAACCATTATAAGCTGCTTTCCCTACTGCAACCTGTGCAATAAGCACGTCCAGCGAGTTAAACTGGAACATATTTCTGATTCATCTCCCAAGTTTACCGTAAACGGAGGGTATAAAAACTCCACAATATGCGCGTAGGGTGGTCTGCAAGGAAGGTGGTCTGGAAGCCAAAATGGTAATCTGCCAAAATTAATACTGGGAAATCCCAAAATACCCACAAACACTTTATATACTGAATTTCAATCCTGTTTCTTTGAGTATTTGTTACGCTGCAGTAACACTAGATTGTCAAAGAAAGCTGAAAGTTGTAGTTCAACAATAAATAGAGGGCTGTAGTTTGGTTATCACTGTATTGTAGACTGTAGTAGTCACATACAGTGCAGTGTTCAAGATATGCTTAATGCATCTCTTTTGTACCTATCACCACTCATTTTACTCTTTCTCATATCAAATTATCCAATATACTATAATAATAATAATAATAATAATAATAATAATAAAGCATGCGTTATAGAAAGGTCTGTGCTATTGGGGGATGTTCTGTGCTATTAAAGAAAACAAACCACTGCGAAAAAAAATCTAGTCTGTATTTTGTTAGGCCACAGAAACTTTTCAGTTATATGTAAGGTGATCTATCAAAAAGCCTTAATCCCTCAGCCTGCCCTTTCCTAAACACACAGGAAGCGCTCCTCAGCTCTTGGAAGACATATCACATGGCTAACCTGTTCCGTTTAAGCAGTGACATACAGTAACTACCTCTGGGCCCTGGTGCAGGATTGGCACCCTGGCATTGGTACCCTGCCAGCAATGTTGCCTATTCTATAAACCTTATAGTTACACCCGTGCAGTGGCTCAGTGATTAACACAGAAGCTTTGCTGGGATTTGAGTGTGTGATTATGTAAGGTATGGAGAATCCTGGGAAATTTCAACCCCAAAACCAGCCCTGATTGGACTGTAAGATTCCCCATGCATTTAAACTCTATAAACTGCTATGAAACACATCTGCACTACAGTATATAAATCAGGCACAATAAAAGAGATGTAGATTGTGATTGTCTACAGAAAAAAAGAGAAGATCCTCTGGAGCCATATGCTAGCAAGTTAATCAGATGGTTTACCAGCAGACTACTGTATATGCCCACAACAGCATCTTACAACATGGAGGCAAGTCAGCACTCATGAAGGGTAACAGAAGAGAGTAAATGTAGCTAATCAAACTCGAGTCAAAAGAGCTATGTGGCAAGAGGTGGGTCTGTACCCCAATGGTGGTCATTCACACAGTTCACCTTCCTCGCATACAGCACTTCTCACATGTTATTGTATTATTAATTCTATACTCAAAATTGTTCTCTTAACTCACAGATTAATACAAAGTTGCAATAGTGAAACGAAACCTTAGTACAACAGTGTACAGTCATAATAGTGGTAGTATTAATACAAAACAGTTAAAGTGAAAATGTCGACCTGATATAACAATATAGAACAAGAGATATTCCTTCATGCAGCAGGCAAAATACATGGCAGAACATCTAGACAGCATGGCTACCTTGCAGTGCTAGATCCTGGGTTCAATTCCAACCAGGTCATCATCTGCATGAACTTTATAGGGGGAATTCACCAAAGTGAGAAGTGAGGTGCGGATTCTTCTGACTCTTATGCGCTTGCTGATGTCCTGTACGCGGACATCAGCGAACGCTTTAGGGATTCCAGTCTCGGAGAGACCACTCGAGTCTCCTCACCGATACTGGAATCCCTTTAAAGCATTCGCTGATGTCCGCGTGCAGGACATCAGCGAACGCATAACAGTCAGTGCGAAGTGAGGCACCTCACTTCGCACTTTGGTGAATTCCCCCCTGTATGTTCTTCCCTGTGGGTCTCCTCCAGGTATTGAAGTTTATTCCCACAGTCCAAAACCATAATAGGTCAATTGAAACCTTATTAACTGATCATACCCTGTGTGTGTGATTGTACATTCCACGGGGGCAGAGACTAAAGTAAATGGTTAATTCTCTGTAAAGCCCAGTGAAAGATGTTGGTACTATATAAATACCGTATATACCGGCGTATAAGACGACTTTTTAACCCCTTAAAATAATGGCAAA
>WMED01009412.1:672-16328 GCA_019650415.1 Pipa parva | reverse complement strand
ATATTTGCCACCCAGAAAAATAACCAGTGCGCTATGTTCACCAAAAAAAAAAGTTTAAATAGACCTGTACAGAATCACAGGAGAACAGAGTCTGCTGCAGGAGCAACCACTCCACTTTTTCCTCCTTCCCCCTGCAGCAGTAAGACCGCTGGAGCTTTTACCAAGTCTCTAACTAACTTAAATTTTTCCAATCTTGCTCTATTCTAAGCTTGCTAATCTCTAATAAGGATAGAAAATACAGACGAACTAGTTCTGAGCTTCGAAAAAAGCTTTGGAGAGCCAGATATGCGTTCTCTTCTAGACACAGAGAGAAGCCAAATGATGCTGAGGTTTGTCATTCATTTCAGTCCCTGCCTCATGGAACTTACAATCTAGTTTCCCTATTCAGTCACACAGGGTGCAGTTTCTATCCATTAATAACTTAAAAGTACAATAAAAGCACATACTAGCAGAATATTTAGTGTGGGTAGTGGGATACCTCATGACCACCTGCACAATCTTTGTATCTCTTGCCTCATCTTGCAAATCTCAGAAAATTTTACATTCATTTGTAATTGGGACAGTTAAAAAGCAGACAGTACACACCATTAAGCTTGTTTCAAATTTTAAAAGGTTCATAAATGAAGGCAAAATTCCATGATTGCAGCAAAGATTCATGAAAAGAAAGAATCTGTTAGGCCAACTCATGTTTACACAAACAGTACTTGGAGATGTGCCATTATAGGGGAAAAGTGATTGATCACTACTACAATATAAGGGCTCATCTAGAGAAGTCCACAAGAACATAGTTGGTGCACAGTACAAGTAAACCATTAGTGTTTTAAATTAATAATATATTGGACAGTTATGATTCCTAAAAACATATCAGGATATCAGGAGTCAACAAGAAATTCTGTATAAGTACAAGGCACAGTGTTTTATAAAGGTCCTGGAAATCCTCTGTGACTTCTAACATCCTTACAATACACCAATGTTGCTTTAAATCAACATAAACAATTCACAATTAATTTTTGTAAAAGTGAACTTTTCCATAACTGCTATAATAGATTTTAATATCATTATTTCCTTGTTTCTTTTTAAAATTAGGTCTCATATTTTTCAAGCATGAACACAGAATTCAATTTACTGAATCTATAAATTTTTAACTGCGATATATAAAAAAGCTTGTTAAGTTCTTTTAAGTTTTCGGTTTTCTGTATTTTGCAGCTGCCTTTGCTGTACAGTACAAGGTTGCAGTTATTTTGGTAAAGTAGTTGTAATGTTGTTTTATTTGTATTTTTTTAGGTTATATAACCTTTTTGCAATATGTTGCTCACAGTTTATATAATTGTTCATGCTTATGTGTTTTTTGCATCCAGAAATCGACATAATTTCTATAGATGATGTGCTAATTTTCGAAAAGGAGTTTATTCTTATTGTTTTATTAATGTTTTAGTCTTGAGGATAGATTTATTTTCATTTAAATTATATATTGGTAAACCATTTCTTATTTAACTGTTTTATGTTATGGTGCCTCGGTAGATTTGATTTCTAAAAGTTTAATTCTTATGTGGTACATTCTCTTGGCTGTTGAGATTTGTAGAAGGAAAACTTAAATGAAGGAGTCTACTGAATCATAAGTTATGTCTTTTCTCTTTCTGTGTTTGTTCACTACCTGTTGTAAAATGTCTCTAGTGTTGATATAACAGAATTGTTTGTAATATTTTATTTCTGTTCTGCTTAAATAAAAAGGCCTATTTCTTCTGTAGCTGAAATGTGAAAACTTGAGTCAAAATTTTACTTTTTTGTGTTAATGATGTATGCAAGGATGAACTATTTAAGAAAGATCATTTTACAATTGTAAAAATAATTGACTTATACAATTGTATTCATTATTAGTAGAAAATTGAATAATAACTCGTGTATAAGTCGAGGACAGTTTTTGGGCCAACAATTATGAAATTTGCTATGACCCATGGATAAGTCGTGAGTAAAACTTGGGGTTTTTGTTAGCATAACATATTAAATAATTGTTAGAAAAATACAAGATAGCATTAAGATTTTATTTATTTCTGTCAGCTACAGTTTAGAGTGTGTTCTCCTTTAAGGGGCAGTCTCTGACTGCATGTGCTCCGATCTGGCCCTTGTCTCTTTGCTGGTGTTAGAGTCTGCAATGGGTGGATGCTGTTAACAGGCTTGCCCAAATAACCCCCCTGGTGAGTTTATTCAGCAGTCTTGTGTGTGTGTGCTGTAATTACTTGCAGATTCGGGTGAGTGCCTCTCCTGCTGTTTGTGTTTGTGTCGCGGCTCCAAGCAGCTCTTTCTAGCTGGCTCTGTTGATCTTTTATTTTTTTTTTTGCTCTCAAAATTAAACTGACTTGTGTATAAGTCGACTGTACTCTTTTAAATTACTTTTTTTTGTCTGAAATTTCTCTACTTATACTTGAGTATATATGGTAATGTTTTGGATTTCTTATATTTTTAAGATTTAATTTTACAATAAAAATATGGAGTAGTTCCTGACTGGCATTAAGAAGCACCACTGCCATGCAAGGCACACCTGCCCAAAGAACTATCCCAATATTGTATTTCTTTTGCTATTTATTTTTTATACTGTACTATCAGGCAAATCTTACAGAAAGGAGCCATAACATGTGAATGAATGAAAAAAATGAAACAGCAAACCAATATCAATGTAAATTATTTTCTGAAAAAGAAATGAAGAAAATAAGGAATATATTCCACCTGTTGGGTAAATTAGCCAGTTATTAAAGGATATTAGATTTTTTTTCAAATAGTTTGAACTTGATTGGTCCTGTATTTTTCTAGCCTCCATTTCTGTTGGCCTGTGTGTTATTGTGTCAGTATGTGTATTCCATTTTCAGAACCACATCTTTGGCCATGTATTGAATTACTGCAACTGCAGATAGTTTTCTGTAATGAGGTTCTCCCTTACACATTCCCATAAGTCCATAAGCTTGCCTGAGTCTAAAATGAACACTGCAACATCATTCAGTAACATGAGTAGTGATGCACTTTAAAAAATACTTTTGCTGTCTCTGCAAGCAATAGTATAAGAATGTGATTGCATGGCCAGGATAGTCTTCTAAAGCCAAGAAGAAAGGTCATTATTTTGACCTTGCATGTTTGCTGCCCCTTCTGTTGAATAGCACATTTACCTTTATCAATATGGCATGAAGGGAGCACTTTAACAGCTGCATTAATGATCTTTCAGTGGATGATTTCCAATCTATAATTTCAAGAAGTTTCTTTTATTCCTGCATGAGACCTGATGACTTCAATCAATTTAGCATGGTTTTGGAGAGCAAAGTGATTAGTGATCCTTAGCCCTTTCTTCCCTTGCAGAGCAATTTCTGACTCTTTCTATGTATTCTCTTGGATACACTTGGAGGCAGACGTCATACCTGTTCAGATGCATGCCTTGTAACATGTATGTGGCCTCAAAATACAAAAATAGACTCTCCAGCACTCCAATCCGTAAAAATCCTTACTTTATTGTGACCTCATGGTCAAAAGATAAAAACAATAAACCGAGTCTTAAGGCCTACGCGTTTCGCGCCTAGGCGCTTAATCATGGCCATGATTAATTAATCATGTATGTGGCCTCAAATCATTTTTCTTTATGGATAACTACTCATTTGCCCATTAGATTTACAATGTATGTTACCTGCTCTAGGATCTGTCTTTTATTTCATCCCTTGCTCTATGCATAGGCATTTAATTTTTGAGTTGTTTTCAAGAAATAGACATCAGCACAAAACCTGTGCAAGATGTGTTTCACATCTTCATTGTTAATCTAAAAAATATGCATTAAATCCTTCATTTCTACAATGAATGGATTTATTTTTAAAGACCTAGGAAAAAGTGAGGCATGCAGAGCGGTATAAATATTATTTTATCCTAAAAGTATGTCAGTCATAACTTTATTTTCATAATTTCTAGTAAAAACTATTTTCAAGGTGGGATCTTTGGATGTTAATTATAAGACAATATAAGCTGATCATGTTTGGTTAGGCAAAATAATTCATTATTAAATGCATATATTTTTAAAGCTGTTCTCCTCTAGGAAGTATAACCATATATGGGGCATATTTAATGAACTATGCAGACAACCACCTTCAAGTGAATGAATGGTTTTAATAGGTAACTGGTGCATCTAGTACAGGATTTGGTCTACCTGTTATTATTTGGCAGATTACATGGTATATCAGGAAACAAGACCAGCCGTAGAATTCCCTGCTTTACCTCTTCATTTTTTATTTTTTTTTATAGTGAAGCACAGTAATTTCACAGAATCATTAAAAAATGGAGGAAAGGTCATTTAAAGGGGTGTAATAAAAAGAAAGTGGGGTAGAGGGAGAGACTAATGTAAGGGATAATTATTATATTATATTTATTATCAGTGATAATGTTTGCTGGTTTTGGTAACAGAATGAAAACAAAAGTGAAATTAATATTGATAAATAATTAAAAGCTCTATAGTTTCTATAGTAGCCAGTTTCTTCAATGGCACTGTGTCTGGGTCATGAGAGTATCAAACTTTAACATGATAGCTTTCTTATACTTTTCAATCTTAATACTATTTCTAATGTTTTTCATTTTCTCTCCTGTTGATATCATTAAACAAGTAGAGTAGGCAACCCTTCATTGATTCTATTCCTTGAGGAGATAACTTATTCTCCATTTGTGATTTGAGATCAACATTATTTAAAACCAAAAAAAAACCTCATTAGAAATATATAATCGCTGTGAATTATAGGCTCGCCTTTCATAGTTGAATTTAATATTTTAATTAAAATAAAGACATGGCTGGGTTATTTGTCACAGACATTACCCTAATGATGCAGAGAGCTTGGAAAGGAAGAATTCAGAAAAATTATTAAGTACATTTTTATAGTAACATTTGTCAAGATCTGATTCAAAAACAGTACACAAAGCAGCACGAGCAGAGGACTTGTAAAATGACATGTATTGATATCTGTTCAGGAGGAAGTAAGGTGCAATCTGTCGGTGAAACTTCCTGACAACCTAAATGATATCCACTTGGTTTGGCAGGTCCTAATCCAAAACACAAATGATTCTAAAGGCAAAGTAGCGATTTACATAGGGAACACATGTTCTGGTTATGCGAGCAGTAACTCTATATTATTTATTCTCTGTTGCACTGAAACAAGTTTATAATTGGCATAAAAACTGCCAAGGACCTCAAGCTGCTTTGTGAAATATTGACAGTGAGATTCTTACACTAGGGGCTTTATTTTACCAGTGTTACTGTGCCTTATAAAATAAAGCATGCTTATTGTAGAAACATGGGCAGATTGACCCAGTTATTATGTATGCAGAGCAATATGTGCCTGACCTCTCAACCCCAACATCTAATTAAAGTCTAGAGAACCCTACTTGTCCAGAAATCAATACAAGACTTTTATAATGAAAGTAACCTAAACTAAATGAATAAAAGGCGAATAATAAAATTATAATGCATTACATGGTGTTTGATGGCATCAATGACACACACCAAAGCCAACCTTCACATGAAAGTGCAAACACATCCAGTGTTTTTCTATTATCTTGGTACACACGTTTCAAAGAAGCAGAAGACCTTGTCCTGCTGTACCCAGTGCTGTTTTTTACATCTCAGGATCTTATGAGCACAGAATACTTGGCGCCTTAGACCACACTTACAAACTGACCATGATTCTTTATGGAAATCATCATTGACTACATTATGCAGTGAATTGAAATGCTTTAATTTTGTAACTTATGGAGGTTAATTAATCAAAACCTGAACAGTCATTTAACGGAATGAATTCTCAACTCCCCCAACTCCACTTATTCATTAAACTTCATGAATGACATGAATTGTGCGTTGAATACCATCTCATGCTCTTTTCTTCTTCGGCAAAGGAATACACTGTTTAGTGAACAAGAAGAATCAAAAATTGAGTGTAGCTAAGCAAAGTGATGGAACTTTAATGAATAACACCCATAATTTCATGCAAAGCAAAATTAAAAAATGTCAGCTTCAACTTATGAATATTAAAAATACTTCTAACTTAAAATGTATTTCTCAGATAAGTACCCCATTCATTTTCGGGTGTAATAGGCTGTGCATTATTTTATACAAATTTACTGAACTGGCAGTTGACTAAAACTGATGCAGTTGATACAGTTTTCAGAGACTTCCAGATAACAGGACCTCCATTTTATGGTGGGCCATTTTACATTTACTTATGAAATATGAACTAAAAGTCAAATCTCAAGTTATTAAAATGCTTCTGGAATATTTTTCTTAAAGTTTCTCGTCATTAATGAAGTGAATTTAACAGGTGAGATCAAATAGCGATCATGGTCTCACACGGACAGTTTTTCTTATTTAAAGGATGCTAACTAATGTGGTGCATGAGACAGTTTCAGTTCTGACACATGGCTGGCAAAGGAAAGAAAGGAAAAAAAAAGTACTTCAGCATATATTTGTTAAAGATTTCTTTTATGCACATCGAGCAATCTCTTGGCACTAGAATTACTAAACCACCATGTTAACGTAAATCATTCACAGTAGCTATGTTTTATTTACACAGTGTGCTTCAGCATAAGGGGAAAGGTTATATTAATTCTGTTATATCTGTCAGTAGGAAATTGGTTGAAGCTTGGTGTCTGGGAATACTAATCAGAAAACACAATACCCTTGTTTTTGAGAACCAGGTTAGCCCTATAGAAAAAGGAAAAAGAGTTCAAATCTATTTCCCTTTCTATTCCTACTAGTTATATCTATAGAAAGGAACTTAAATATGGTTGCGGTGCCTACCTTGCACCTCTTTACTTGCTGAGCTTTGTATGTATATATGTATGTATAATTTTATTTATAAAGCGGCACAATCTACGCAGCGCTGTACCATTCAGCAATACAAATATAATACAGACATGGGAAAGTGCATTGCACAATACAAGTATAATATCACAAGGATACAACACTTTAAGTGCCAGGTTATGGTTGACGCAAGAGGTTAGAAGTCCCTGTCCCATAGAGCTTACAATCTAAATGGTTTAGGGCATTATATCGGGGTACTGCTGCATTTTATGGAGCACAAAGTGGGGAAAACTGCTGAACTGGGGAACATTTTGGCATTTTCACCTAGGATGCCGGGTGTTGAACTCCACTCTTTACAGCCCTTAACCCCACCCACAATTTATTTCATTATTGCCCCAATCAAGACCTTCCCCCAAGCATGATGCAATTTGCATACTCAAGCTCCACCCTCAGATGAATGATCTATCAATGGTTTCCAGGAAGGAATATACTGTATCACCCACCAGCCGCATTTGTCCTTCAAACTTTCTGAAACAACAATCTCTTTTCCAAGAATCTAGTATAAGTTTATACAAAGGACAAATATGGAGAAATGTTTCAGTCCACTTAACCACGACACATTAAAGAACTGTAAAACCTCAGCAGTAACAGAAACTCTTGGCAAATATGCTTGACTATCACAACCTCTCAGCAGCTGCTAAACACAGAAATCTGTCAGTTACTGTTGTGTTTCTTTTAGACAAGCAAAAAGGGATTAACAGCTGTGTTTGAAGAAGGTTCTACAGAAGCCAGGGAATCTCTAGATAATAATGATAAACAAGTGACCTCTCATGGTGGCCCAAATTATTAAGACGCAGCAGTTCTAGGCGAATCCTTATGAGTCAAAGATAATTATTATCATCTGAATGAAATGAGACAGCTGCTTTATCTATTGCACAGAAAAGCCAACTGACTGATATGGAATGCCGAAATGAGCAATTCTTCATATTTGCAATAGATACAGGTCGTTTTTCCGATAAGTAGTTGTTTTCAGTTCTTTATCTCCATAAACTGGTATATTGGGAATCTAATATATTTATATAATACACAGTAGCAATAGAATTTGCATGTCAACTACTGCAGGTTATATCCTAATAAACAGCTAGTTCTGACATCAGGACTAGCAATTTATAACTTAAAGCAACCATCACCCAACTTTCCTATTTAAAAACATCATTTTAAAGCAAGTATGTTGATGCGTCATCTTCTCCATGTGTCACTTCTCTTAACTACCACTTAATCCAATCAGCTGCCACTATTTCCCTCCACATCCAATCAGCTGCCGCTGTTTCCCTCCACATCCAATCAGCTGCCACTGTTTCCCTCCAGTTAGTACTTAAATGGGGATCATGGGATTTATGTTTTGGGATTTATTACACGGCGGCAAAGAACTTTCTGTGCTACAATTACAAAAGAAGGAGTTAACTAAGGCTTTTTTTCTGCAACTGATCTTGCAACCAAATACTTTACTTTGCATCATGGGAAATGTATGCAATAAACCTACGCAATTTCGGAAAATTTTCAACAGTGCAGCACATCATTTTAAGTAAAACGAAAAGATAAACAAATATCAACTGGTTTTTCTGTCTGCTGCTATTACCTTCTCATGAGTGAAATGGCATTGTGGGAATTGTAGTCTTTCTAGTCAGAATGTTAGAGCATAACTATATCTACATCCTTGGACTAAAGCCTTCTAGGTAATAGTACACATCAAGAAAGAGCTGAATCCAGAAAACATACGAGAAAAGCTCTTTTAGCAACAGTGGTTATCAAGTGGGTAAAAAAGGTTTTATGGTGTAAATGTTTTTATTAAAACAGCAGTGTGTATTATCATCCTGTGACCTTGTGCTTTTATATAGTCATTCCTTTCAGTGACTAGTAATAATCTTATAAATTACAGAAAGGGGTACATTATTCCCTATATAATGCACAATGTGCTGCTCAATCCTATGCAACTATATGTTAAAAGAAACCCCTGGAATAAGAGAATGAGAAAAAGGATAGAATGGAAGGGGTGATTGACAGGTGTGGGGGCGAGCAGATAAGGGAAAGGGGTGAGGATATAGGAGGGGTTTAAGTTATATAAGGGGGATGTAGGTAATCCTGGGGGCAGCAGTGTGAGAAGTGGAGCAGATCCCATTCTCTTACCCCCCCCCCCCCCCCCCCTCCCAAAAAAATGAGTATGTAGATTTGTTATGGGTTATCTTGTTGGCTAGGTGGTTAGGAAATGGAAAATAGGTGGTTTAAAAGTTTGTCGCAGGTTTGGTCAGGCGGAATGGTTTAATGCTTGTCTGGTGTGTTGGCATCTCTGGGGTGAGATGTATGGTACAATTGGGCACTACTCGGGCAAAGGCCCAAGATGGGTGTGGAGGTAGCTACCCTGCCAAATTGGAACCCAATCTTAATGGAGAAGGAGGGTGGCAGGGGGATAGTCATCAAGGAGATGAAATAAGGATTGGGGCAAGCATTTATAATTCTGCCAATAAAAAGTTGTTGTTTATTATCAAAATAAAGCTGCGGCCCCTTGTACCCACTGTTTTCATGTTGCATTTTTATTTAAGGCAAAATGGGTGTGCGTAATGTTGAATAAGGCAAAAGAAGTGGTACAGCGCACTTCACCAGTCATAATGTTCCTATAAATCAGTGATGGTGAATTTTTTTGGCACTAAGTCCCGAAAATGACATCACTCACCAGCGCTTTTCCCCAAAGTGCAGGTGCTGATGAGTGACATCATCGCGCCTGTGTCTGAGGAGGAGCTCTGCCGCGTCTATCCTATCGGCGAGCGAGTGCTCCTTCAGTGTAGGCTGCAGATCTGACCTGTTTACTTAACAGATAAAAGATGGTGGCAAAATATGAAGATTTTTAGGAATTAGAGTTGCATCAATGTGCACATACAGCAGTACATCTAAGGCTGGGGCACCATGAATAGATATATTTGCGAACAGATATTAAAGGTGCTTGGGGGTTTTCTCCTATTTACTAAACTGTTCAAAAACAATTTAATCGGTTAAAAGAATTCTCCACCCTCAGGCTGGTGTAAACATATTATTCACCATGGAGTTGATCCTGTCACTTAGCCTAAGTCCAAAATATTTCCCCATCGAAAAAAAATTGATATTGATCTGTAATAGAAGGAACCCTCATAGAAAAGTATTGCAAAGTTTCCCCTGTTAACAGATTGGTATTTATAGATAATGATTTATTTTGATGGGGAAACATTTTTATTAATGCTATATAAATCAGAGAAATTGAAATTTGCAGAGAAACAAAAATATACAGTGAAATGGAGTGAAAATGATTTGGTCTAGATGGTCTTATTAAATATGCCTCATCATGAGTCACAGAGATAAAGCACTTTAGTTCACTATATAATTTAGTCTGTGTTTGGTGGTCAGATATTGGGTGTAATCCAGCTGAGTTCACTGGCTTTCCAGGTGTACAATAATAAGTTCTTTTGTAGCAGTTGCTGGTGCAAAGTCCTAATAAACATATTTCAGGTTTGCGGGGACTCAACCAACACTTTCCATTAGTATTACATTAGACACATTCGTAAAATCAAAAAGAAAAGCAAAAAAATGTTCTATAACATCTGATATAACACTGTACCTACAGATGTGGTTAATTTTGTCATTTAGTTTTACATCTGCAGAATTCAAAAAACAAGTTAAGACAGAGCATCTCAAGATAACACAGTAAATTTACCTATAATGCTATGGAGTAACTGGGATATCCTTATGAGTTGTAACAAATGACAAAATCAACTTTACTGCCGCTGACAAAATTAGCTTTGCCACATTCAAAATTATATGTCTGTTTTGCCTCTTTGCGTTTTGCAAGACAGGATTAAAATGAAATATGGCAAGCAATTTAGAAACTGAATTTTCTGGGACCTGGGAGAGACATAAATTCTACCTTATCACCGTTTAGCAGCATAAACAATTTTTGATAATGTGCTTTAGCTTTTAATGTTGTCAACAAAACCCTAAAAAATGCAACATTTGATTTTCTTAATTTTGTGAAATTATACTCCTATTTTTTTTTATTGTTCTCTTGGTCTAATTGCTCCTGGTTCATAAAACACAGAGTTGAAACGTGTACAATTTATTGATGACATTAAGTTAATAGTTTTGCAAAAACTGCTCTTTCTAACATCAACGCAAACATGAAATATTGTCTGTGGAGAAGGGAATGGATCAAAAAGCTTTATTGAATGTATTATAAATGTCAAAAAATACACCTGTCACCTGGAGATGATAGCAGGCCAGGGTTTGGGGAAGGGGCTTAAAGGAGAACTCCACGCTTGTTAGACTAGGGGGTGATTGTAAAGAAATGATCTTCATTTTTACTTCCTGCACACTGCAGTCCTCTTCACTTCCTGTTAGATTTTGGTGGGTTGAGCAAGCACAGTAGGAGTATAACATCTCATCAAAATTCATGAAGTAGAGGAAGAGTATCACTCCCTGAAGGGGGAAAAAATGAAGATCAGTGCTGAGGCAAGCAGATGGCAGTGTTGGAGTGATGGAGCACAGTAGTGAGAATTTTAATTCCCCCCTCCCCCCCACAGAATCCCCATCAAGTCTAATGAGACTGGAATTCTCCTTTAACAATAGCGCTCACAGTGTTTGGAAGTCTAATGTGGCTTGATTCAAGGGTCCCGGAATGCTATGCCACAATTGTTGCTCTCATTAGCAGTCCCAAGGCATTTCCATCAAGTGCTCCTACCCCCAGATTCTAGTAAGTTTTTTTTTTTTTTAGCTAGTCAAGAAGGGAGCTAGAGGGGGGCCCAGTGCAGATGCTTTCCCTGGGGCCACCTAAATACTAGGTTGGGCTAATGGGTATTTAGGAAACCAGAAATGAAAATATCCACACAGCACTCTAAATCACATGAGGATACAATGCATAACAGCAAGCACAGGGTTTCAACAGGGCTCAGTAATCAGCTCAGGATAAATTCAGTTTTTATTGATTCTGTTCATTTGCGCCTGTTTAAGCTTTTCTATAGGTTAGGATGGTTGGAATGACTTTAGCTTCATTGTACTTTTTACTAATAAAGCTGTATTCTAGAGTGAGAACAGCCAAGCAAATAATTAGAGAACGAAGAGTGCAATTTACTAGTTGCAAAATATAATTAGTAAATCCAATTAGTAGTAGCAAAATCCATATTTTAAAAAAGTAAGTATAAAGAGTAAACATTTACTCTGTTTGTTACATTTTTCCAGCTTTATAATGGCTTCTTTTGTTTTGTGCTTTAAGGGAATAATTAATTGAAGGGGCACCTTTCTGTTGCGAAGTCCAAAGGAAATCACGCAATGCCATATACTCCAGCTAAGAATACCCACAGATATGCCTAGTAGTGAACGTGCTAACCAGGGCACCAGAAAATATCCCAGTGGTCCCTGGTACAAGTGAACACTGTTGCCCACTGGATGTACTTTAAAGGGAAATTAACCCTAATTATGACACAAAATGTATGTATGTAAACACTGTCTTTAACTCTGATAGTTGTAAGTTAAAATGTCTTAAATTGCTAATACAGTTATACAATCCTACTGTGATCTCTCATGGAAACATTCCATTTCACTCCAGTTAGATTGATCCCTTTGACCCTGTAGGGTTAATTTAATTGAAATTTGTATTGTGTCTGTTCAACCATCTGAAAGTGCACTAAACATTCCAATCAGCACAGCTAATGATAAACTGTGAAATGGAGGTGTTACAATAATTCCTTATTAAAGTTGCTTTCTGAAATGTGTGCAGTATTTATGAACTGTTTCAATTACATGTATGGATAACACATCATAAACATGTATTTTATATACATTACTTAAAAATATATAAATAGTGCTCCTTTAAAGTATAATTCAGGCATTGCAAATCTTCTTCAATAACTGATAGATGCAGCAGAGTCAAGATGTGAACTGGTGTGTCAAAACTAACCTGACAATACATTTACTGTCACTTCCCTACAAGCATATCAGAAAAGTTCCTAATATATGGTTGCCATTTAATTTTTTAAAGGTCTGTAAAATTGTATGTCAATTACCCATACACATGTTCACTAAAATGTTCAGGGAAACCTATGGGAGTCTGAACACATTTAAAGGGGTTGTTCACATTTTACAATTAAAATGATTTATACTTGTAGGTGCTGATATTGCAAGATATATTTCCAAATGCTCTTTTTTTTCTTGAGGTTTTTAAATTACTTGACTTAAGAAAAACTTAAAAATTTATACATTTACAAAAACTTCAAAAAACAGAAAAACAAAGTGCAAACTTACTAAGAATGCAAATATCAACAAGATACCAAGAATTAATTACAACGTTAACATCCCCTTTAAAGACAAGATACCACATAATCTTGTTTCAGTCTAAAAATGCTAGAATTAGACTTACGTTATTTCTAACAGATAATTAATGCAATGGCACTGCATCATCAATCATTTCTTGCTTTTTAATTCAATATATTGTTTTCTTCATTGAATAGTCTTTTTATTAACAAATAAGGACTGTTTGGAAATACTGGCATATTACATATTCAGTACAAAGACATGTGCCTACATAACATAGACAGGGACACCCCAAGTAGTATGCATTGTGGAATACTTAACCTGATGGTCTTTGATGCACTAACAGCAATGGTGTGCTCTGTAACTTACTGATCAATATTATTCCTTCATAATTAAGTTTTAGTTGTCCTTTACAAGTGAATGTTAACAGCTGATTGGTTGCTATGGACTACTAGACCTCAGGACAAATTGCCCCTTTTGATACATTCTGAGTGTGCATTGTGCCTCTAATATCATGTGAATATACCACTTTGTATTTTGGAAGGGGGTGTTGTTGTTAATAAACTGTGCTGCAGAGGCATCCCCTCAGTGTTTAAAGGTATGGGGTTTTTTTAGGGACCAAAGTGACTGGGTCCAGTGAACATACACAGCCTGAATTCACCAAAGACTGTAAAACATAACAAAGCAGAGCATCACACATTATGTTTAATTCATTACACATTACAATTAGCAGACTGTGAATTAGGTAAATGGCCATGCTGTAGAAATAATGTCTTGAAAATGCATTTATAGTTACTTAGTTACTATATATTCAATCTGTGCTTCCAAAAATTGAAACTGATCATTTTAATTCAGCTTTTTAGCTAAAACATTGGGCTTTCAGTCACCCTTCCTAAACAAACTGTAAGCAAATAGGTTAGGAAAAAGAAATATGTCCCTGTTGCTGTTTGTATCACAGTAAAAGTCAATGGTTTAATCTACCATTCATCGTGCTGCTTTTTCCTAATTTATTTGCTTATAGTTTGTATATTGTACTGGGATGGGAGTACTGGGATTAAGAGTGCTAAATTCACAATTAAGAAATACTCACCTCAGGATCAACACTATCTATCACCCTTCCTAAACATTTATTACCTAAAGCACCACAGTAAACAACAGACCTGGAAGAGGTTTATTTAGCAACATGGCTGCTCTCAGTAAAGATAAGAACACTGAAAGCAATAAAATTCAGCTTCAAAAATAAAATTTTGTCAGTTGCCATGTTTGAATAACTGACATGTCAATCCAAATGAAATTTTTGCTAAATTTATTGAAGAATTAGTTTCCTGAGCCACACGTGTGTGCTAGTGCTTCAGTCTATTAGAAACCTTGTTCAGACCCATAGTTTCCTCCTCAGGCACTCGGGTGCCATAAAAACAATCCAAAAATGATTTGCTTTTTTTCTAAGAATATCTGTCAACCAAAAACTTCCCTTATTAATCCAAATCCCTGATTAACGTCTGTTTGCCTCTTTCCATTGTCTAGAAAAACATTCTAATTATGGATTAACAATACATTGGGAACTGTGTTTATTTTTAATGCCAAGTGTTTAAGGCCATGGGTCACAGTTGGTGGTGACAGACAGTAGGAAGCATTTTTATATGACGCTGGAGAACTTTTTTTTCTGCTAAATAAGACATAATTACAGAAGAGAAAGACAAACTGAGGCCTGCGTTTTCTTGCCAATTTCACATTACTGTATATTGGAAAGCAGAATGGTTATTTGGAACAAATGAATCAATCAGTTTTCTTATGCTTGGAATAAGGACTTGAGGCAAACATATTTTGTGCAAAATAAACAAAATGATTTGGTAGAGAATTAAAAAAAATACTGATTCTGGAGCATTGACTGTTCTCCATAAATACAGTCCCTACTAAAACCTTCTATTGTAATACTGTATGTGCTGACCTGTCTCCTCTAAGGTCACTCCTAAACAGATCCCTTGGATTAGCCGGGTAATGGCAGCACTTTCTAGAATTATGTTGAATAAATAATAATAATTCTTGAACTCATTGACCAGATTTACATAGCGTTGGACAAAAATTACCAACAGGAGTCAAACTTAGGCTTTCGTATAATTAGCGAGATGGTTAAGAATTGTCTTAGATGTGCCTGGGTAATAATATAGGGAAAAGGTGCCCAATTACCTTCTGTTAGTCTTTTTGTACCATTGTATGTTTTCTATGTTCATTTCTTCTGTTCTTTTTTTATACTCTACCCTCTATTCTTCCTTCTTCTCTTCCTCCCTTTTGCCTTTTATGTTTCCTTTCCTTTGGGAGAATTGCATATCATGGCCACATTTATACCCCAAAACAGTCCCCAGTAAACCTTATGCCAGGTTCCCTGCCATTTATACCCACACACAGAAAGACATCTGCACACACATGTACACTCACCTACAAGTGTGTCACACATACATTAGTACATACATGCACTCACTCACAAATTCACCCACATACACATTAGTAAACAAAT
>WMED01009411.1:0-16328 GCA_019650415.1 Pipa parva | reverse complement strand
CAGTCAGAGACGGCTCTGGCCCTATTGGCGCCCTAGGCAACCCCCCCACCCGGCGCACCGCCCCACCCCCCCTGCCCCGCGGCCCCCACTCACCTCCAACACCGCTGTCCAGCCACGGCTCAACTTTAAATCTCCCAATTGGCAGAGATTTAAAGTTGAGAGGAGGCTGCACTTAACCTCCCAGCCAGCACTCTGAAAAAAAAAATGCTAGGGGCGCACCCCCTGGGCAGGCAGCACCCCTAGCATTTGCCTACTCTGCCTAGTGGCAGAGCCGGCTCTGCTTACAGTTCTTGGTGTTAATAGATTGTGGGAGAGATCTCTGTACTGATCTCTGATATATTTATACATGGTTATTAGATCACCCCCTTAACCCTTTCAATGCCAATGACGTGAGAATCATACACATATAATATTAATATATTTGACTTTACTAAAATGTTTGACACTGTCCCGTACAGAAACTAGCTTGTGAAAACTTCCATCTCCAAAGTTCAAAGGTTTGTTAGGCTCATCTCCAGAGATCTGCGGACAGTGATTATCATTTAAACAGTCCAATGTTATAGGTTTAATATCCTAGTAATACCATTAGAAATCTTGTGATCTAGTTTAGTCTTTCTCAAAATAAAGCATTACATCATCTGCTGTTTACTATTTTCAAGGTCCTTCTGTAGTTTTGTTTCCAAAGAAATATTACTATATAAAAACATTGATTTAAAAAAATATTTATTTACCTTTAAAAAGATAATGACAGCATACAAGGACACCTCCACATAAAAAACAGCCAAGTGAACCAATCATTCCTAGCCAGCAGGACCAGCCAAATTTGTACTGAATTCCAAGGAAAACATTATGAATAATCAAGGTTGATCGCTCAACGTAAACATCGATTGCATACCATACTGACCCAATAATCCCGGGGACACCTAGAGGGGCCACACAGGGAAAACAAATAGGAAATATCACATATAGAGTATTTTTAAACCACAGACTCCATTAAGTCTACCATACAAACATGTTATAAAGAAATTAGTACATTTTAGAGAGAAAAAAAATTAGATTTTTTTTACTTACCCCCAGTGACCAGTGTGATACCAGCCACATAGCAGATCTTGAATTTGATGTCCGATTCATCTGTTAGGAATTTGACACAGTCAAGCCCCAGAAGAAGAATAATAAAGCCAAACCCAGCTAAAATGTCTGCCGTTATCATTAATCCACGTGTTGCTACTAATTTCACTGAAAGTAAGAGCAAAGTCATTTAAGAAACCTCAGAGAAACAAAATGTATTAAGAAGTAGTCTTTACATTTCAGAAAATGCTAGACCTTTAAACAAACAATATCTGGAGGATCACATGATAAATACACCAAGTTAATTGAATTGTGAGATGAAGGGGCTTTTCCTTTCCATCTTCATGTTTATTATTTACCTGCTAAGCCAATTTTTTTTTTTGGTTATGTATCAAAGATCAAAAGGAAAAATATAAATGAAAGGAAAAAAGTAACCATACTCATTTTAATTTGTGCTTACACCCATTTCATTTAGTTATTTTTAGTTTTATATTATTATATTTGGAATGCAAAGCTGGTTACTTTGGGAGGAGTGCAGTTTACATCAAAGAATGTATGGGCATACAAGAGTAAAGTGCCTTAAATGTCAAAAGGAGAACACTGTAAATGATTTGTTTGCTTACGGCAAACCAAGGAGGCAAAGCCAAGGAGGCAAACCAAGGAGGCAAAGCCAAGGAGCACAGATAGATTGGGAGAAAGGCTGTCCCCTCTGGGGAGAGAGAGACAGAATTCTGGCAGTAGAATTTAGAAAAGACTGGAGCTGGAAGAAGTGTGAAACTGGAAGACCAGATAGAAGAACAATACAGTAGTACAAGCGGGATATTACAAGAACATACATGAGGGTGTTAGTGGTGGAATGAGAGAGAAAGAGGGCGGATCTTGGCAAAGTTGCGAAAGAAACATCGACAGGCTTTACCAGTGGAAATGATGTGTTTAGAGAAGGAAAGAGCAGAGTCAAAAGTCACCCCAGGACATTGTACAAAGGTTATGGGGTTGATGATCCTCACCATCAACTAGAATGGAAAAGGTAGAAGTGGATCAAGGTTTGGTTGCAAATATAATCAATTCCATTTTAGCAATATTTAATTTGAGCAGGCGCTTGACCATCCACGAGAAGATTGCCAGGAGACAGCTGGAAATTTGAGTCTGTAATTCAGGTGTTTTAAGCATCTTAACATTTAAGCATCCCAGAAATGTTAGTATCTGCTCCCAAGTGCATAGGATATTATTGGAGCTATGGGTGTTTTACTTGAGAAGGAAGCACTGTCCATCTTATACCACCGACTATGAAATAGACAGAGTTTCATAGCCTCACACAGTGGGTATTACAGAAAGAACAATGCTACTCCTAAATTGCTACTCCTAAATTTAGAAAGAAAGAACCTTTAAATTTATGTATTGATTTCAACTTGAAGGCAAGTACAATGGGATTTTTAATGCTTCAAAACAAGCTTTATTCTCTAAACAGCATATAGAGGTCAAAGAAAGTAAAGTCACTACACAAAAAAAATGATTGAAATATTCAATTTGCTAAGAGAAGTACATTGTTAAAAATAAACCTTCTTTCATTGTGAATGATCTGAATGTCTGATTTTTTTTAATAATATGAGAAACTGAAATAATGGAATTGATTAAAACTCCAGCTCTGAAGTCATGTCTACAAAACAGTTTCTCCACTATGGCCTTAAAGAGTGTTTAATTCACTGCTGAGAATTAGTATTCTCCAAGATTGTCATCAGGCCTTTAAGAGGATAGGACAAGCTTTCAACTCTGATTTCTTGAATGAATGAAAGGGGTAGGTTTTTCTGATATTGTGTGCCTGTGTTACTCTTGTACTCTAGTGCTGTATAACACATGTATAAATTAGCACCAGCCTCATCTTCTTGGAGAATGTTTGGCATGTTGTCAGGGCTGTGAGATACTGGGATTTTGAGTGGATAGAGTTGTCTCAAGTAAATTACTAGAATCTCTAGCATCAGATATATCATCATTCCATCAGACATACTGTAAAAGGAGGAACACCCTGATCCTCCAGGTAACCCTGCAAGGTTTGAATTCATTTGCTTTCCTTACTGAATTTTCTATTCTGCACATTTCACTTGCCCAAATATATCTTTAGTGCAATAGTAGCCCTATTAGAGTGAGAACCCATTTCTATAAAGTTGTAACCTCTGCTTCTCCATTTTATTCTGAACTAAACACACTGCACATGCTCAGTGTACCATGGCTCCTGTAGGTGTGTATATGGAAAAAAATCCCGGCACTCCAAAAACATAATAAAAATCCTTTTTATTTGTTACCACATAAAATTAAAAACACTAGCACAGGCTCTGTTTTTGGAGTGCCGGGATTTTTTCCATATATGCAATACAAGGTCCGCGATTCTCAGAGCACCCATCATTGACTGTTTCCAGCACGAGGATTGAGACAGACAAGCTCCAGCAGGCAAGTACTGCTTTTTTCCTGTAGGTGTGTAACATAAGGACTGAAGCAAAATAGGCTAAACAAAAACTCTGAATATATATATCTGTCAAATAAATCTAAAAATAAAGGACAGTGAATTAAGAGCTCCTCTAATTTTTGATTCTTTCAATCAACAAACAAATGTTATACTTGATTTGTAGGATTTTTCTCTCAATTAGTTAGACATAACTGAATAAGTATAAAATAATAGAAGCAGATTTAGCATGGTGCCGCAGGGATTATATTGAATAGATGATCTAGTTGGCATATTTTATCTTGTGATGGAGCCATATGCTTCATTTATTTCATAGCAATACCTTTACTTTCAAGTCAAGTTGGGCGAAATTTATTCAACTCGGAAAGATCATTTTCGCTTTTTCGAGTTTAATAATCGCGCGAACACTCTGAGTGTTCGGAAGAGCAGGCTGCACGTTTTCTCTCGATAAGTATCGCGAGACTTGGTGTTTGTGATACTTGCCATGAGAAGCCATATCTATAGAGTATATCCATGGAAAGGGTAGCTAAACAGTACAGCTACCCTTTCCATGGATATTCTGTATAGAAAAGCTTCTCTCGGCAAGTATCACGCACCAAATCTCACGATACTTATCGCAAGAACATGCAGCCTGTTCTCCCGAACACTCAGAGTGTTCTCGCGATTAAGCTCAGAAAAGCCGAAACGGCTTTTTCGAGCTTAATAAATTTCACCCAAGGTTTTTTGCCCCAAATCCCCCAGTGAGTAGAGACAAGGACACTGGCTGGGGGGGAGGTACTAAAATCACAAAATGGATATTGATTTCCCCGAGTGAAATGTAACAACTGACATCTGGATCTAGGTAAATTTAACATAGGTTGTATCTAACCTATGCAGAGGCATTTGTTCTGAGCCTTTAGTGTTCCTTTAATATCTCATGGAGTTTTGGGTATAGAGTGCCCTGAAAGTTAACTACAAAGTGTTAAGGATAAAAACACTGCACAACTGGAAATTTTGGAAGACAAACAGGGGAATTCATCAACATTGGTAAACTTAACAGTGATCTAGTGACCTATAGCAACCAATCAGCAGTTGTTCTTTTAATATTCTTGCTTCCTTATACCGGAGAATGCCAACTGATGATTGGTTGCTATGGGTTACTAGACCTCTGTAAATGATCGCCACTGCTGAAAAATTCTCCTGAAGGTGGTGAATTCTGCCCCCCAGCCTAATCTGACAAATCAGGAAGAAAATTTTTATTGTCAGTATCCTTATTCCTTTTTTAGGACAGATTGTGTAATCGGAGTATAAAAGTCTACCAAACAGAAGATGCACTATAGGAAGAAATCTAAGTTTTTGACCTTTTCCCTGTTTTTTTGCTCAAAAATTGGGTGAAAAGTGGGTGAGAAGGTTGAAAAGTATGTTTTCAAACAATTTGCCCATGTTTTGCTTTTTTCACCCAAAAAAAAGTAGGCAAAAAGGTTGACAAAATACTTTTTAACCTTTTTTCCTGGTTTTTGGGCAAAAATGGCAAAAAGGTCAAAAACGTACTTTTTGACCTTAATAGTGTTTGATACAAAGACAAAAGAGGGAAACAATATGTTCACTAGTTGGGAACCAGACGACTTTATTATATAAGGTAAACACGGCTTCCCTGGCAATCACAGCATCTTAGGTAAGAGAGAATATCAGCTCATTTACTTCAAAGAATAAACAGTGGATCCGGTGATGGGGATTTTCTAAAGTCTCTCTCTATGTAATTACAAGTAGTTGTGATATTTTGAATAATGCATTTTTACTTCACAATCTAACAAACTATTCTACAGTAGCCAAAAAAAAACATTTTAATTTTAGCTTAGAATAAAATCGGACGACGGTGTTTTGACCTATACTGTCTGCAGGATTTCAATAGGAATACTTACAGGAAGTTTTCTGTGAAGTAGAATCTGTAATGTAAAAGGCCACACTTCATTTCTATTGCTAATCCATAGGAGATCACTTAGCCACCAAAATCAATGGATTATGAAGCATAAAAAATCCCATGGGGAACAGTGCTGGTCTTTCCAATAATCTAAGTCACTCTCTATAAAGAAGATAGATGGATTTGCTGACAACAATGGCCTATCCAGGACTACCTTATAGACCAAAAGAAAATACAACTGAACAGGTACTGTATTTAAATCATTTAACACTTAATTGTGCAATTGGAACCTCTAAAGATCTGCTAACCTCTAGTTGCACTCAGTTAGTTCCCCACTTCCCTTCACAAGATTCCATTTAAATGATGTGCATATGTGATAGTGTGTGCATGTATGTATCAGTGTGTGCATGTATGTATCAGTGTGTGCATGTGTAAAAAAGTGTGTGTGTGAATTATGCATTTTCTGGTCTTATGCATCTTACAACCTGAAAGGTATTGGATATAGGTTTTTGGTCTTCTATAAAAACTTTGTCATAAATATGTTATTTTAATTTCACAAGAGACAAGTTATGCAGGGTGGACCAAAGGATGGAATCATTTTTAGAACAAATGACTATTTTAGTGTGATGTGATCCTCATTATTTTCTGTATAGAATGTTAACGGTTGAAAAGCAAATTCTGGATTCTCATTACAACAGATGTTTGTTGAATCACTGTACAAGTTTAATATATTTAATTTATATAGGAAAGAATGTAAAGCAATTTTCATTGGTTACTCAAATTAAAATCTATGGAAAGCATTAATAATGTACAAAGCTATTTCTTGTCTTCCAAAGAATACAGTAATATTTTAGTTAAAGGGTTACTATAGTGCTGATATAACTGCACATATACAGTACATATAAAACTCCTTTATACTAAGCCAATTACTGACACAAATAGTTAAAAAGACATTTAGGGAAGAAATACTTGCCATTTGGTTCCCTTAATTAGCTGACATTTTCCTAACCCTCTCCGTTGTTCTGCAAGTTGGGCAATATGAGAAGAAAAAGTGCACATGTGCTAAGTAGTAATAGGGCAAAAATGTCCAGGGGAGGGTACCTTTTCATGGAAAACTGGCCAGTACATGTCACACACACATTTCCTGGTGCAGGAGTTTATCAGTGCTGCTTACCCAATCATTCTGTGTCACATGAAACAACTACTGGGGAGAAACACTTCTCAGTAAGGTATAGTACTGCATATGTAAATATGTAATTTGATTATAGTTTCCCTTTAATAGATACCTATGAAGTGAAAGTATTTATACTGAAACTTTAATATTGAATGAATTAAAAAATGTCCAAAATAAAGTTGACACACAAGAATTCAATATGTATAAGTTGACACACAAGAATTTCAATATTTTTACGTTTCAAAACTACAAGTTCTGAAATATAACTGAACTACACTAAATAAAGCAAAATCTAAAATTGCCACAAAATCAGGAAGAATTAAGAATCACATACTTGGGTGCTCAGCATATATAGAGTCATATTCATCACAGGTCCTTATCCCATCAAACACATTAGTGACACATTCCCACCAAAGGCCACGGCATTTTGTGCTCACCTGTTGGTCAAACAAAAAATTAATTAAGAATAACGCTTAAAAATATTACACTTTGGGTGATATTTATTAGACTTGGAAAAGCTCATTTTCACTTTTCAGAGTTTAATAATTGGGCGAACACCTGGAAGTTTCTCGTGGTAAGTATTGCGAGATTTGTTGCAATCGATACTTACCGAGAGAAACTTTTCCATTGAATATTTCCATGGAAAGCATAGTCATACTTTACATTAGTATAGTATGGCTATCTTTCCATGGAAATATTCAGTGGAAAAACTGGCTTTTTCAAGTTTAATAAATTTCACCCAATTTTACTCTGTGCAGCACATTAATCAAAATGTTAATATTCCCCTTAGATACATGATTTTACAACAATTAGACAGGGGATTACCCAAAGTGCAAATTCAACAGACATATCAATTCCAGACTTTCTAAACATTGCACCAGGGCCAGGCCGAGGAGTAGGCAGCCACCTAGAGCACTGAAGTATCTTGGTGCTTGCCCCCTCCTTTTCCCTATCCCTACCTACTTCCTCTACAGCATTCCTCCCTCCAGCAATGAAGTAACTTCCTGTGATCAACAGGAAATTGAATCATTGCTGAGGAGAGGAATGCAGTAGTATTCAGCTCTATGACAGACGGAGCCAAGCCACGGAGGAGGTAGGTAGGGACAGGGAAAAGGAGGTGGGTGAGCACTAAGAGAGTGCCCCCCTCCTTCAGAGTGAAGGAAGGAGAGGGCAGTACAGTGTGGGAGGGGGATTGTGGATACACCAGTATGTTATAAAGTGGTGTTAGATTCTTAGATGCTGGGCACACATTCTGTAAGCCTGAGAAAGGGTGGATTGTACCCCCGAAATGTTGCTGTTTGTTAACCTGCACTGATAGTTTAATTAAATAAGGTTCATTATACATTCCTGCATGTGTGCAGTTTCTATTCCTCTACCTTGTTGCCAAATAGGTCCTTGAAATATTCCCCTAACTATATTATTCTTAGATTAATTGCATTTTAAAATAGTAACAGTTAATAAGGTTGAAAAAGACAAGTCAATTCAAGTCATCCTATTAACCTATAATGTTGATATAGAGAAAGGCAAAAAAAAAAAACCATGAGGCAAGAGACAATTATCCTTATATTAAGGGAAAAAAATCCTTTCCAATTTGACAAACATGGCAATCAGATTAATTTCCTGGATCAATATCCAACTTCCAGTTATCTAGTACCCATAACTTATAATATTCCTACAATCAATAAAGACATCCAGACCCATTTTGAACTCTTTTAAGGGATCATCTATTACAACTTCCTCAGGCAGAGAGTTCATTAGCCTCACTGTTATTATAATAAAGAATTCCCTTCTATATTGGTGCAGAGACTTTCTTTTCTGTACACGGAGAGGTGTCCCCTTGTTATACTTACAGGTCTTGGTAGATTAATTACTATTAATAGGCAAAAATGATTATAAGGAAAGACAATGTCACCAGTTTGTCATATTTGGTCACCACTATTGTAGGAGTATTGAAGTAGTCAACATTATAACAAATGCTATTTACATACCTTTATGGGGGTAATTCACCATTGTGAGAAGTGAGGTCCAGGTGCTTCGTCTCACTTTGCACATGGTGTTATGCGCTTGCTGATGTCCTGCATGCGGCCATCAGCGAACGCTTTAAAGGGATTCCAGTCTCGTCGAGACCACTCGAGTTGCCTCGCCGAGACTGGAATCCCTTTAAAGCATTCGCTGATGTCCGCGTGCAGGACATCAGAGAGTGCATAACAGTCTGGGCGAAGTGAGGCGAAGGATTCAAACCTCACTTCACACAATGGTGAATTCCCCCCTTTATCTAAAGATGACCACTTCCTTTCAATACGTCTAGTTACAATGAATTTGCTACAATAAGCCACTGTGGCATCATGCCTGACAGTGATCACAAACACTACGCAATTTACTTAACTGCAGTGACAACAAACTAAAAAGTAAATTTGTACAATTGACTTTGCTACACATTGGGTTTATGGCTCCAGTTGTTGCAAGTTACTTTGGTCATGTAAAATTATTATTTGATAATGAATTCCCTTTATATTTTAATTGACTACAGTAATGGAAAATTGTTATTTTCTCTTGTGGATAACTTGTTTTAGAAATGACAGCATATTGTGCAAGAATTATTAAATCCCAGTGAACAGTAGTAAAGCTTTAGACAGCCTAGGAAGTATTGAACAACAATTACACACAGTTCCAATTTAACTAGCAATCTGTTAGCTAGATAGTGATCCTAATTACTGCAATGCTTGCAAACATTACATTTTATAAGAATTGCTTGTATTTAATTGTTCTGTTTAGTCTGGACCTCTGTCACAATATACAATTAAAACCGATAATTTACAATAAAAAAAAATAAACATCTCAACAGCAAACTGACTTATTACATTGTTGAGTTCCAGAAGATGACATACAACCCTTACAAACATTTATTTCTTTTCTCTAAATATGTGAAATACTTTTACATTTCTCTGTTATTTTAGTAGCTATAAGGCTATGGGTCATTTGCTTGCATGGACATACTGAACAAATCTCCAAGGTCATTAGGCAAAGAAGGAGACCCACTCAATCACACATTAATGCCTCAGGCATACTTTTGGAGGTTGCCGCATTTATATTCTAATCTCAGATACGTGAGAATAGTTGCCATCATTAGCTAAAGTTCCTGTTAATGAGCCACTTATACTAGATAACACCTAAAGGTGCCTTTGTGTTTTGGTGGACAAGGTGAATATGCTGCTTAATAAAAAGCTAAATTATTTTAACCATTCCTTAATTTAAACTTACGTAACAATGAGAATTTGAATGGTTTACTGTAAAACACAATACACTCTGTACAAAGACAGAATTTCATTTAAAGGTAATAATTGCCTTAGTTTTATGTAGGATCTCATCTGGGAACATAGTTATCCTGTGCATAATATTTCAATGAAAAATACCAAATAGATAAACTTGTGTTCAGGGTGTCTATTATAAAGCCCGTCAGTTCTTTGACGTCCATACAAATAACATATTTGGATCCATGTTCAATACAATGAGGAGCACTACGTGAATTTATAACCACTATCTTCATAGTGGTCATTTAAAGATTTCTGTTGTTTCTGAACTACTCCTGGGAAAAGCAGCACAGCTGTACATACAGGAAACACATAGACACTCATGTCAAATCTGAAAAGGAAACTTATTTTCATTTGATGGAGAGTCCTCCAAGTATTTTTATTTTTTAACATTTCCAAGAGCTTCCATCCAAAATTTGAGAATAACATCATAATTTAATAGCAATAAATAACCCTTAAAATCTCTGAATACATGATATAGACAGCCCCGATCAATTGGGTAGATTCCCATTTAAATACGATTTTATTTTTATTTTATTTGTATGTTATTCTGCCTTGTTTATTCCTATTTCAGTGTTATTTTGGTGCATTTAGTTTATTTTTAAGTTTAAAAGTTTGTTGATTTTTTTCTTGATCAGTTTTTGAAATTTATTAAAGTCAGAAAGTGGGGATTATTCACTAAAGTCCGAATTGTTGCGTATAGGTGCGAATTCGCCAGATAAAGACAGTCGTAATAGGCTGCTACTGTCGCAATTGCATGGTTATAATGAGAATATTGTTGCAGTCATGACTTTATTATGGGAAAATTGTCGCAATCTTAACTTTAAAAAATTGTTGTTTACAATGGGGAAATTGTAGCAGATTTACTATGGGAATCAGCTGTTTGCAAATTTGACAGTCAAATTCACACCTTAGTGAATAACCCCCATTGGTCTTTCTAAGTTTATCGCGCGAGATTTCGCTTTGTTCCCACAAGATTACTGCACAAGTTTTTTGATCGAGTTTTTCTATCTTAATTTTTCAATAAAAAGGTAGCCATACTACTAATGTAAAGTATACTACTAATGTAAACTATGGCTACCTTTCCATCGAAATATTCAAAAAATCTCATGTGATAAACTTTGAAAGACTGAGAGTGGTCTTTCTGACTTTAATCAATTTTGCCTTAAGTCTACATCTTTATGTGAGAAAATGTGTCCCATTTGAGTTTCTTAATCTTATAAAATCTCATTCGCGAGACTGGAATACCTTTAAAGCGTTCGCTGCTGTCCGCGTGCAGGACCGAAGCGAGCACGTAACAGTGTTGGCGAGGTGAATCGAAGGATCGCCAGGTAAGTTCAAGCTTTGCTGAATAAACCCCATTTATGTCTTCTCATTTATAAAATATCTCAGAGAGAAAATAGGAGTTAATTATTCATACTTAAACTAAAAGGTTGAATAGCACTAAATTATTCCCCTCTCCTACCACTAGGCTGGCTCTTCATGATAAGGAATAACTAGAGTGGAAAGGAGCAGTGATCCAAATGTTCTGCATACAGTATATTAATGAAAAGCAAAAGTATAAAATAAGCCACATTTAGGGTTATTTATCAAGCATTTTTGGGATTTTTAAAGATCGAAAATAACTTTTGGATATTAAAAAAATGCATAAAAAGTTATTTCTTACATGGAAAAAAAGAGTATTTTTAAATAGGCAATACCGACATAATCAAATAAAGTCTGTTCTTCCAGCAAAAGGCTTTTAAAAAAACCTTTTCGACTGATAAATATCCCAATGTGCTTAGCTATTGTACCTTTAAAAGAGCTATATGTGATGACATGTAGGCATGTACATTCCCCGCACAATGAATCATTTTCCCTTTTCCATTCAACAACAACAAAATAAGAGTCTCCTCGCCGGGAGGGGAATCCCTTTAATGCGCGTGCTGATGTCCGCGTTCAGGACATCAGCATGCGCATGACACTTGTTCCGAAGTGAGGCGAACACTACGTGCCTCACTTCGGAGGTTCCTGAATTCCCCCCTCAAACTTTGCAATGAGATGAATGTTATGAACCGTAATAGGGCATTGTCACTGTAGGAATCTTATTAAAAGACCTGGTAAGTATTTCAGAATAATATGACTTGGAACTTCTAGCACTTTTCTGGAATAAAGAGAGCACGCAAACATTTAATATTTTCAGATGATCCAACATAACTAACAAAATAATGAATGTGTTAAATCAAGCGTATTAGAAATCTATTGTTAGCCGTTGCATCAGGTCTATTTTCTTAAGAAGGGTTTGTTATTTTGTGCAAGTGAAAATGACAAATATACACGTGTGAGAGACACAAACAGCATTGCACATAAATTAAATTGGCTTTAAAAGCTTCATTTACGTGTATATGAAAGACTCATAATTGCCTCTGCAAATTTTAGGTTTACCATTTCTATAATGTTTAGCTTTATTCGAAACTCATAGTGAACAAACAAAGGGAAGTGAAAGAAACAAATGTAAAATGGTACATTAATCATAGAAACAGGATCATTGCTAAAAGAATTGTTTTTATAAGAAACTGCCTGTTGTTTCAAAGTCTACAAGATGTATTGAGAAGTAACACAAACAAAGAAACCCTACCTGACTCAAACCAATTAGTGAACAGAAAAGCAACATTCAAAGGGAAAGTAATAAACACAATGATAAACTCATACAATAGCATCTATAATTTAGTAACATTTCAGCATATCACCGCTATACAAATGTGACAAAAAAAACCAAAAAACTTTTATTTATTTCACTTAAAATGCAAGTTAAAGATGAAGATAATATACTAATATCAGAATGAGATTTCTGCTTTAACTGACAGCAGATAACAGCGTATTTCAGTAATGAACCGTTACATAAGATATAGTTACAGGAGAATAGAAAGAATATTTCAGGCACCGGCTTTGTCGTCATGTTTTAGAGCACCAAAACAAAACACAATAGAGTATATGCTATTCTTAAATCTATTAGAAGGAGAAACTTCAACATTTAATAGCATTTACTATTCCAGGCACTGCATTAAGGAGCTTATTCATGAAAGTCTGTACACTCACATAGAGAGGTCTGAATTTGCATCTATTCAAGATCTAAAGATCTTCACATATTCTTAAAACTCTGATTATGGTGAATGTTCTAACACTTGGGGGTTATTCACTAAGGTGCGAATTTGACTGTCGAATTCGCAAACAGCGGATTCCCATAGTAAATCCACTACAATTTCCCCATTGTAAAGTCGCAACAGTTTTCTAAAGTTAAGATTGCATCCATTTTCCCATAATAAAGTCACGACTGCAACAATATTCTCATTATAAAGACGCAACTGCAACAGTAGCAGCCTATTGCGACTGTCTTTATCTGGCGAATTCGCACCTATACACAACAATTTGGACTTTAGTGAACAACCCCCTTTAGGGTGAAATTTACTAAAGTCGAAAACATAATTTTGGACCCTTTCGAGCCACAAAATGGGTGAAAAAGTAAAATAAACTGTTTTCGACTTTAGTAAATTTCACCCTTTTTAGACTTTCTATCACTTTGTGTGCACGTACTCAAGTAATTTGCTATTCATCAAGCATTGGAGTTTGTTGAAGTAGCAAATTTGGCAAGGCGTATTATGTCGAATTTGCTAGTTTTACTTTTCCAGATTAAAGTGGAGAATTATTGGGTTGATGGCAGTGACTGTGTGAGAGACTATTCCGCACTATGTGAAAAATACGTCTGACACTGACTCTTTGCTACGGGAATGAAGCCAGTATCAGCTTTATATTACTGGGTCATACATTACTATAGTTTAGCATCTCCTACAAGCTGAACAAAATAATATTCAACAACAGACTCTCTGTGTATAATACAACATTACTACAATACAACACAAAAGTATATTTTCTTTCACTGACTAAAGGGGGTTATTCACTAAAGTCCAAATTGTTGCGTATAGATGCGAATTCGCCAGCTAAAGTCAGTCGCAATAGGCTGCTACTGTCGCAGTCTCGTCTTTATAATGAGAATATTGTCACAGTCGCTACTATATTATTATGAGAAAATTCTCTCAATCTTAACATTAAAAAATTGCCGCGACTTTACAATGGGGAAATTGTAGCGGATTTGCTATGGGGAAATTGTAGCGGATTTGCTATGGGGAAATTGTAGCGGATTTGCTATGGGGAAATTGTAGCGGATTTGCTATGGGGAAATTGTCGCGGATTTGCTATGGGGAAATTGTAGCGGATTTGCTATGGGGAAATTGTAGCGGATTTGCTATGGGGAAATTGTAGCGGATTTGCTATGGGGAAATTGTCGCGGATTTGCTATGGGGAAATTGTCGCGGATTTGCTATGGGGAATCCGCTGATTGTGAATTCGACAGTCCAATTCGCACCCAGTTAAATATCAAACATTTTCCCCCAACTTTTCCTTAATCACCTCTAACCAAACTAGGCTTTATGTTTTTAAAGCACCATTAATTTAGGAATAAAACTAATATATGTATTTCTTACCTCCAATGAATCATCTGCGTTTTCCATCCAGCAATCAGTCAAAGTTGCTGCAATGAGGAAACCGGCAGAAACAAATGCTAAAAAAAATCCTGCATATTGTAAGAGGATTCTCATTGTACCCGCAATGGCATCAGGGAATGCCCTATAAACCTCTCTTGTTCATCTGCTGGGATAGCTGTAATACCTGCTTGTCTGCTTTCCTTTAATATTTACCGTGCTGGTAATGCTGCCAGTCAACATGAAAACAGTAGGATGTGTGACTGAGAGCACAGCTGAAGTGTCCAGTGCATAAGTTAGCTCAGGACACTAAAGCAAGCACCCTGTGACCCCCCCACCCCCACACCCCCGCACCACCACTAGTCACTTTCAGTGCTCAGGGAATATAATTTAAATTAGAGAAAGGAACTAAGGGACTTCACACAATACAAAAGATATCTGTGGCAGGTATTAGTAATGTGAACAACTTTCTTTCTACATAATCCCCATTCTCAGTTCTGTTAATTATCCACCAACCCTAACACTTCTTTCCAAATTGTTTTAGATGGAGAAAAACGAAGCCTGAAGCTGCTGCTAGTGTTACCCAAAACTAATTAATGTTACTAATTCTGAAAATGTTCACGTTAAACATATTTCTGCATTAATATTTCTGAAAATTAGTCCTGTTTCTACCATGACCCATAACAATAAAGTATACTTATGTAACGGGATTGTGGCCAGTGCCGGCTCTGCCATAAGGCAGAGTAGGCAAATGCTAGGGGCGCCGCCTGCCCAGGGGGGCGCCCCTAGCATTTTTTTTTTTTTACATTGTGCCGACTGGGAGGTTTGCATGGGGGGGGTGGCGCGGGGGACGGGGGAGTGCATGGGGAGGGGGGCGGCGCCTAGGGCACCTATAGGGCCAGAGCCGGCTCTGATTGTGGCGATATGTACTAAGAATCGCACAATTGTCACACTTCACTAATAGGAGTGTAAATTAATACCCATTTAGGCCAAACTATAAGACATCTCATGGGGATGAATCCCACTTACAATTGGAGTAGGAATTAGCAAAACACTATGGTGTGCATTTAAATATAGAATAACAAGGGTGCCAGTAGTTCTTCCAAAACATAAAACCTGATTTATTAACCAGAACAATATTTAAAGTAACAGCAGCACAAATATCATAATCAGTTATATTGACATACATCAGAGTAATAAGAGAGATTATATACAGGATTAATCTATGTAACATATCCAGCACACATATATAGCAGTAATAGAACATCCACAGGGTAACATAAGGCAATAATATAATTACCACCAGGAGCTATGAGTAAGGATCACTTCAGTAAATAGGCGCAGACTGACTTTCTCCAGAAGCCAGGACAATATCGAGGGTCTCTTCCTGTAGAAAGGCTATCCCTAAGTCCATAAGCCTGACCTAATAAATCCCTCTCTGTGCTTCTCAATTTAATTAGAGAGAACATTTGGCCCCCTAGGCCTCTTATCTCCTGGTGGGGTCTAATGCTACCCAGATATATACTGTATGCCTATACTGCAACTCTCACCAGCTAGGGTGAGCAAACAGCAATTTCAGGCTACTAATCTAGGCCCCTGTGTGTCGGCCACCGGACTAGTCGAGACAGGGTGTTGCTCCTTCAACACCCTCAGCAAAAGACAAAGACCTCCTGTTAACACTCCTATTTATAAACATTTTCGAGCATGAAAAGAAGAAATATTTACAATCAAGGCTAAGCCTCAGAAATAGAGAACACCTGTGTAAGAAGTAATATAAGGCATTTTGCCACAAGAGGGAGCTCTAAGATAAAGGATAAACCTCTGGATATATGCAAAGATAAGAGTATTGGTGATACCTTTTATTGGCTAACGAAATAGATGGTAAATGCAAGCTTTCGAG
>WMED01009410.1:0-16329 GCA_019650415.1 Pipa parva | reverse complement strand
CCCCCGCCCCCCCCAAAGCTCATTCAATAGTTTTTACTGCTAAACCTTAACCCCTGAATATTTTACCAAAATAAAAGATAATGTCCATATCTGTGGCGACAGCAGGGGCTTTTCTCTCTCCCTATATTTTTACATAATATACTGTATATCTCATAAACACCAGGAAGACTAGGGCTGTGTTAGAATTAACTACAGCCTCAGAATACTTGTTTCCAAATTCCTATCATGGCACCCAGAACAGTTTACAGACAGCAGAGACAGAGAGCTCATGCACCTTCCGTGTAAAACGGGTATTCTGAAGAGAAAATGGGATTACTGAAGAGTAACACACTGAACACCAGGACGCAGGCGCATCACCCTAAGCTAGCGGAGGGCGGAGCCTGTGTGTTCAAGCGGAGGGCGGAGCCTGTGTTGCAAGCGGTAGGTGGAGCCAAGCACAAGGTAACAGGGAATTCTGGGACTGCGCACCTTTTCCTGTTTCCCTGGTATCAGGGAAGTGATATATATATTGTGAGTGGGGAACGGTGTAAAGCATGTGTTATGGTCTTGCCATAGGTTGTGCCAGGGTAGCGAAACCTCGCGACTGAGGGTGAAGAGGGGGGTAATTTGGGCTAGTCTGTCTTCCCTTAGGTGGAAGTGAGCAAGCAGCGCCTTCTCTTCCAGTTTATAGATCTGTGTGTATTATAGATCTGTGTGTATTATAGATCTGTGTGTATTATATTATAGATCTGTGCATTATAGATCTGTGTGTATTAGATCTGTGTGTATTATATTATAGATCTGTGTGTATTATATTATAGATCTGTGTATTATATTATAGATCTGTGCATTATAAATCTGTGTGTATTATAAATCTGTGCATTGTAGATCTGCGCATTGTAGACCTGCATTATAAATCTGCATTGTAGATCTGCGCATTGTAGACCTGCATTATAGATCTGCGCATTGTAGATCTGTGCGTATTATAGATCTGCGCATTGTAGATCTGCATTATAGATCTGCGCATTGTAGATCTGCGCATTGTAGATCTGCGCATTGTAGATCTGTGCGCATTGTAGATCTGTGCGCATTGTAGATCTGTGGGTTGGGTTAGTGTGTAATGCAGCAGCTTACTGTTTGTGCCTATTGTCAGGGTACTAAGCCATGACTGGGTGTTGTGATGTAGATCTATACTTGCAGTTTTATTATAGCATTACATACTCTATATGTTAGGATTATACAGATTCAGGCTGTGGTTAAAGGGGCTATTGCTGCTTGAATTAGGCCACACATGGGTTGCATGGCAGACTAGATCAAAATCACCTTCGTTTGACCCTCTGCAACTGATTTACCAAATGCTGCATAAGTAAATTGTGTGTGTGGAAAGTCTTTATTATGCTATGAAGTAAATTGTGATTGATTTATTTTATTTACACTGCACAGAGCAGTTTCTGGTAGGCTTTCTTCAGCAGTGTATTTTACACATTGACAATGAAGTCCATGTAAAGTCACACATCTACGGTTTTCACCTCATTCCTTTAAAAGCACACATATAAAATATATATATGCTGTGATGCTGATTTGAAAATCCGTTAGATAGATTGAGGCAGCCATGCAGTATGCATTTAAATAAATTTTTGATCAATTTTTCAGGGTGTATTTGGTTTTCAAAGGATGAGTTGGCAACTCAATTCATGTCTGCTGCTCAGTCCCACTCACTAAATCCAACTGCTTGCAAGCAATGGGTGACCTATATTTACTCTGGGCTATCCACTTGTGTACATGCAACTGCCGTGGAATAAAATACAATGTAGGACATTACTGATTTGATTATGCAAAATACATCTACACTTCAGAATACGCTGTCTATAACTTGCACTGGCAAGAAATATGAGGATCAAAATATAAGTCTGCAAATTGGACATCTTTCATGGCTTTGTATCTCCAGGTGTATCAGTGTATCTAACCAGTGGTTAAAAATACACGCAAGGCATAAAGCGGGTTATTCACTAAGGTGCGGTTTCCCGTAGCAAATCCGCGACAGTCTCCCCATTGTAAAGTTGCGACAATATTCTCATTATAAAGACGCGACTTCGACAGTAGCAGCCTATTGCAACTGTCTTTATCTGTCGAATTCACACCTATACACAACAATTTGGACTTTAACAGAGTTGAGTTGCATGTCTCCTCTGGGAACTGCATGAGCGGAGACTATCAATTTTTTTTGTTTAGTGTAATGCTAAATATATAGCCGAGAACATATGATTATCCTGTGTTTTTAGAGTATTTTGAACCACATTTCTTAAGCATTGGATGGCATTTTGGTTTCATAACATTTAATCACCCAAAGCTTCTTGCTTTCCTTGCTTATTGCCACAATGAAACTAGAACTATATACAAAGTCCAATCATTTGTGGGCAACAAGATTCTATAGGGACAAAATGGCCAGACTTATAGATGTGAAATGGAATCATATCTAAGAGAAATTACAATGGGAATGTGTTACTGTATTATCATTATAGAGAATTTTTTCATTGTAACTCAGAGCTTAAAGCTATTAATGTCAACCTCAGTCTTCATGCTCCTATAGCATGAAGCTTTATGTTAATAAAGATATAGGGGGTAATTCATCATTCAGCGAAGTGAGCTCCGAAGCCTTCAGCTCACTTCGCAAATGGTATTATGCGCATGCTGATGTCCTGCGCGCGGACATCAGCATGCACATTAAAGGGATTTCCGTCTCGGCGAGGCAACTCTTTTGGAATTACCCCCATAGTTTCCCTTTTTTTCAGGAGAATGCTTGCATCTTCTATTGATGTCTTACTGCAGGGAACACTCACACTTTGTAGTACACAAGTATAACTATGACTATAAATTATAATTGCCAGTGTTATGGCAACTAAATGAAAACACTGACCTCCTTATTTAAAGCAAATGGATAATACAGAATGTTTGATCACCCCTCTAACCAGATATAAAGCTGAGGAGAATAAATTACCTTCAAAGATGAATTATGAGCATTTTTCCTGAACAAACTAAGCAACTATAGGTCTATTAAAATGGGCAGTCTAGCATTTCTAAAAGATGTTTCACTCAGGGAACATGTAGTACATGATATATGTTCCATAGGCCAATGATTAGAGAGGGCCTATCCAGTGTGTTTTTTTCAGCAATTTTTATTTCTGAGGGACAGATTTAGGGGACATGGTTTTTCCCAAAAGCGGTTGTTTAGGGCATGCCATGTAAAGTTATTTCTAGATAGTATTTTAACTTTTAGGCTGATTTACTGATTTTGGATTTCATTTTTCTGTCTATTTTTCAGGTTTCTTTTATCTTTTGACCCTATAATTTTGTTTTCTGAAAAAAACTAAAAATAAACCAGACATTGTGGAAGTGGCCAAATGTGGAGCTATAGTGTACAGTAGGTATAAATGCATATGGGGCAGTTTCCATGTTTTGCAATACTATCACTTTAAATTCACTCTTCTTATTAAAAGCCGCACCTGAAAAGGGAAGCAGTGCCTGGGGAAATTAATTAAAAAGCGTCATGTACCTTCTAGATTTAGTGGTTTTCTATAGACTTGATTCAGCTAGCTGTGAGAATACTCACTGGATATCTTTCTCTTTTATTTTCTCTTTGAGTGAAATAATTAGCTATTCTTCTGTAAGTTCAACTTTTAAGTACACTGAGAGCCAATCAAATCAGTATTAAGCAGTTAAGTTTTGTCTATTGAACAGGCACATCTCCTGTCAATTCCTTAGGACGGTGCCAATATCATGGAGCAGAGATGTTTTCCAAACCCATTCTCAGATTACAACCTACAGGTTTCTACTCCCTTTAATTCAACTGGGCATGTAAGTAGTGCAAAACTATCTTTATTTTTTTTTTCTGGAAATTAAACATATATAGCATGCAGTATTTTTATGTTTTGATTGATGACTGACTTGTTATGTTACATGTATTTGAGCAGGAAGGTGGAGAGGAGGATATTTGGCTGCTTTGGAAGAGAGAATGTTGAGGTTGCTATGTAGTTTTTCTGTCTAAAAGTAAAATGACTCCTACACATAATTAAAAAAAAATAATATAAAGAGGATACAGGCATCTGTAAAAACTGTGCAAGTATATTGTGTCTGGTATAAAAAGTACAATATTTGTATACAGTACCATATTAAAGGGGACGTTTGCCTTGAATGTAATTTTTAGTGTGCCATGGAGAACAGCTTTTCTTTACTTAGAATGGTCTTTTGAGGCACTAAATATAGAAAGGGAAGAGGGAGATAACAAGGACTGAACAGATAGATAATTAATAAAAACAATAAATGAAATAACCCAAGCCTCAGGTCAAATGATTTGATCACCAAAAATGTGAAGCATAACAAAGGTAAATCTTTCTTAAAATAGAACTATATGCAACAAACTAAAAATTAATTTCAAATGTAACAACAACGTTACAATTATTGTCACGCTGGAACCTCTATAATGCTAGCTTTTTTTTTCCCCAGAAAACATAGAAATGATAAATGTCACTGAACCATCAGCAACCATATCTCTATAACCTCTAGCATAGTCTTAACATGTGTAATACAATTGATGTGAATGTCCAGATTTTAAAGAGTTAGTTATTCCTGAGTGTTGTACACATCTCATCTTGCCTAGAGTTTAACTCAGTGTAGTTTCTGGAGTTGAAGGTTTTACAGTCAATCTACTGAAGGGAAATAGGAAGTTACCAGGAAAATGTAACTGATTTAACTGATGTTAGATTTTAGGTAAAGTCTAGGATTATGTAGTCAAGCTTACTGTATTTCAACACTGTAAGACTAGGTGGCACATAGCATTATTAAGTGGCAAAACATTGTGCCCCAGTGGTATGTGCAACTGACATGTCTGCTTGCAAATATATCTCTTTGATTTTGTATACAATATTGTTTAGACATGCACTGTAATAAATGTTATTTTTCTTTTGTCCTGCATTAATCAGGGCATGTGTATTGCTGAAGAATTTATAAAATGTCAAATGTTTTCTATTGTCTTTATCTATAGCTGACCTCTGAATTTGTACATGCTGTGAATGATAAGATCAAAGAACTGCTACAGCTTATGGAAAAGGGATTGAGATCTGCTGATCCCGGAGATGGAACTATCTACACTGGCTGGGCAGGTAATTTATACATTGAAGTCCAAAGTAGGAATATTTTATGCTTTCATCTTAAATAAAAGTTACTGAAACAAAATACCAATTTACAAATCTCATTGATTTAAATAAATATGTATTGAACATGAATGAAATATACAATATATCTTTTATGTGCTGTTTGCCTTATTTTATAAAGTCTAACTACAGGTTTTTGTTTTTAAGGAATTGCCCTGCTGTATTTACATCTCTCTGACGTGTATGGGGATCCATCCCTCCTGCAAAAGGCTCAAGAGTACATTAGCAGGAGCCTGCGCTGCCTGACAAGACGTGATGTAACTTTCCTGTGTGGAGATGCTGGGCCTTATGCAGTGGGAGCAGTTGTGTTTCAGAAGTTGGGGCGTTCTAAGGAAGCAGAGGAATGTGTTAAAAGGTACACACAAAATCTGACCCTCTAGTTAATGCAGGGTTTCATATTTTTCTAAATGGGTCTAAAGATGTATTCTTGTTAAATGTAGCCTAAAACCAATACTCACTGGGTGCTCTTTGCACACACAGACTCACTCAAAACTCACACAACATTTTGCACTGAACATTAAGATGTCATGTTACATGCTGTCATTTCACTGTGCTACTGAGCATCCAGCTTCTGTAAAATGGTATTATAACACCAAGGTACTGGGCAGTTACTGTATTTACTGTGATAAAGGGAACTATAAATTTGTGTTAATGGGTCATTACAGACACTGAATATGAACCTGCTTTGCTGCAGGTTATTGAGATAAAATTGTATTGAGCATTTGCATTCACCGTCAGGCAGGCTTGTAGTGCTTCTGTGACATGTTTTACATTGAGACATTTTAGTATCATGAACTTGGCACTAGAGGTTTGTAATGTGGAGCAGAGAAGTGGTGTTTGCAGTCAAGTCTGCATTTTGCCACAGCCTAGACAATTTGCACTGAGCATTGTATTACTGAGCTACTGATCGTTGTCACAGCGGGTTAAGCTTTTAATACTGTGTTGCAACTCATTGTAATATTGTAGTGCTGAAATAAAAAAAGCAAAGTAGTCCACCTTGCATTGTTACATTTTCAAGTGGGCGTTTTCCAACTGACATACATCCAAAAGAGTTTCATAATTTTTATATTAATGTAGGCAAGCAAGGGGGTACCAACTTTACAGTAATGACAGTAGGTAATAATTAAGAACTGCTAATCATAGAGTAACTTGGCGTTGGTTGGGGGAGGTTTGACTTTTTTATGTCCATGTCCATGAACATGTTACTAAAACTTCTGATTTTAAAGAGGAACTGAAGTCCCATAATAAATCACATTGGTTAATTTAGGCTACATTCCAACAACATAAAAAACCCACCATCTTTCCCTTCCAAGTTAATGGCTTAACTATATCTGCTTCTTCTACATGCATTATTTTATAAGTACAGGGCAGCCATTGTAACAATTTAGTTCCACCCCCAGCAGAGAAAATTACTGCCCAGGGCAAATTCTTCTTACAGAGCATGTGTGAAAACCAGCATTGTGTGTACTGACTTGGCAGTTAGAATGACAGGAGCAATAAAAAATAAATGCTCTTGTACACTGTTCTTTGTTGTGGAAGGATAGCATAGTGGTTATGGTACATGTTTTGCATGTGGAAGGTTGTTGGTTCAAATCCTGATTTTTATTTATTTATTTTTTTCACTAAAGAAGGTGGTACCTCTATTTTGTGAATACAGTGAAGTGATTTTGTTAAGAAATAAAGGATTTAATAAGCTAATGAAAAAAAAATCTGGATTTTAACCAACAACCTTCTATATAAAAAACATAGCACTTTACTATGCTATACATCCACAGCAAGGGAAAAGCATTTGTAAAATGAATTATTTTTACTTTTCAAGCTTCTCCTAAAACTGCAAGAGTTTGCCTTTAATGAACCATGTGACCATCTCAAACCAATGAAACAATATGTGCGATGACATGTCAAGGTTTATTAGCATATTAATGAGGAACCAACATGGCAGTCGTGATATACTAGCACCAGCAGCTTTATAAGATAAAGCTACAGCCCAAAGGTACTGCTTCATAATATAGTGGATTAACCTGGCAGACCCTGTACTTTTAGCATATCAGGGGTCAAGGAATGTGCTTTGTTGTGTTTTTTTTTTTTTTTTTTGCTTTGTTTCTGCAGTATTTGTATAGCCCTTGTTGTTCACCCACAATGTTTTCAATACTGTAGTTCTTTCTTCTTTGAACTTGGGTATTTGGTATATAGCTACTGTATTACTGTGCCACAAAACAATGTGATTCTGCCTGATTTGCACAGGGCATGTTGTTGCTGTGGTAATCAACTTTGTAACATCTAAAGATAGACAATTTATTATGTTCCTCATCTTCTCCATTTTACTTAAAATTGTAACTGGACAAAATACACCAGTATTTACAATTAATATTATAACTTTATATTTGCCAGGAATGAGATTAATTTTCAGTAAATCTTACCCAGCTGTACAATGAAATGCATTCTTTTATGCAGATTCTAAACTCATAACATGTGTTTTGTAAATATGTCTCTCCCAAACGAATATAGAATGGTCATGGCAAGAAATCAGGAATTATTCTTTTTATGGGATAATATAACCAGCTTGAATCAAAGGCATAAGTAAAACACATTGTCACTCTTTGGCTTGTTAGCTCAATAACTGACATTATTCTTTCACAGCCTCCTGCAGATGCATCCTACTGTGATAAAACCAGATGGACAACTTCCAGATGAACTCCTCTATGGACGTATGGGATACTTATACGCCCTACTTTTTGTAAACAGATACTTTGGTGGGGAGAAGATCCCTTCTAGCTACATCCAACAGGTGAGGTTCTTCAGGTTTAAGCACTTTTAATTTTTAAAAGTTGTGCTCTGTCCATTTCTTTTAGGTAGGTATCTAGGAATGCAGTGGTACATTTGCAAACTACATACATTACTGAATTCAATCTCTCCATCTGTAAAATTATATTCTACCTAATGAATATTTTACTATTTTTTTTACACAAGACTCTACTTTTTTATTAGAATTACTCTTTATAAAGCAGTGCTGAGCTGAGGATCCAATAATGTGTGTATTTTCTGTTCGGTCCTTTGACATAATGCATTGCATGTTTTTGTATTATTCAGATTATTGATTGCACTTTTCTTTACCTCTAATATTTATTTAATTTTTCTTTTATATAAAAATTTATTGTACTCATTGTGTTTTATAGTGTATATTTATATATGGATGCACTTTATTTTTTGCTAGTATGTATACATGTACTAAGTGACAATAAACTCATCTAATCTAATAAGGTTAATGTGGCAAAAAATCAGAAGGACCAGAACATTTTTTTGTTCATCAGAAATAATAGAGATTTGGGGTTTGGAATAATATGCTGATATCTTATTTATATCTTTCACATTAAGATGTCTATTCTTTAGTAGGTATGTAGCACTGTGCTGGAGTCTGGTGAGAGGCTGTCAGGACGTAGGAACCTAACAGCTGAAAGCCCACTGATGTATGAATGGTACAGAGAATATTATATTGGACCTGCTCATGGCTTAGCAGGAATATACTACTTCCTAATGCAGGTAAGGAAACCATACTCACTTGAGCTGGTGTTTATTTACTCTAAAGGGACAGTATAACTGTAGAAATTCAACAAGTAATTTCATATACATCAAGAAATAATGTATTTCTTTAACTGAAGTTTTTGAAAATAAAATAATTCCAAGATAAACAAACCCTTTAAGCCTGAAAACTGACTTGATAAGTAAAAATGTATGGGCCTACAAAAACAGCAGATAGGCACCTCATCATCAGGGAGTTGTGATATTGCTATATATTACAAATAGATACAGATAGATTGAAATTGCCTTCTTCCTCTCAGCATGAGTGTAATGTAAACCCTGAGAAGCTACACAGTCTTGTCCGGCCCAGTGTGGACTATGTAAAGCAGCTCAAGTTCCCATCTGGAAACTACCCGGCATGCATTGGAGACCGTAGGGATCTGCTTGTACATTGGTGTCATGGAGCTCCCGGAGTCATTTACATGCTGATACAGGCCTACAAGGTATGATATCAATTCTTCATCTCATTGTAGCAAAAAAATGAATGTTTAAGATGAACATTTCCAAGCCACTGGGGACATATATAAATTTGTATGTTTGTTCTGCTGCAGGGAAACAAATCAGTTTACCCACTATTAAGCGGTTGTGCACAGTTATATTCTTTTAAAAGGAAATGTTTCTAATTTTTTAGGTTTTTGGGGATCAGCAGTATCTGGCAGATGCCCTGCAATGTGCTGAGGTCTCCTGGAAGTATGGATTGCTGAAGAAAGGTTATGGATTATGCCACGGGCCAGCTGGAAATGCATATGGCTTTCTGTCTTTATATAATGTGACTCGAGATCCAAAATTTCTATACAGAGCTTGTAAGGTATGTTCCTGATGCTCTTGTGAGTAAGATCTGCAGTTCTGTTCCTTTGTGGATATTACAATTTAGGTGTAAGGCATTTGTTTTGTTAGATAAAGAGCCCCAGATATATGTCTGGAGAGCTTCATGTGAGCTAAGAGAAGATCATATCCATAAAACATTACGTTTGTACATACATATCAAGGCTCTTAAAATAAAAATAACAAAAATGGTTTAATCTGTATTAGTCCAGTTGAATAGTAATACTGTAGTATTATATGATACTTTATTTGGATTAACAGTTCATTGTATAATACTATAAGACAAGCTTTCAAGAGATATTCCCTCTTCATCTGCTACTGCTCTGACCTGATAAAGAGAATATCTCCCCAAAGCTTGTCTTATACAATGAACGGTTAGTCCAAATAAAGTATCATGTAATACTACAGTACTCCCCTTTCTTACTAAAATAAAAATAAGAATTTCATGATTGATATAATGTACATAGGGCGAAATTTATTAAATTTGGAAAAGCCGTTTGCGCTTTTCCGAATTTAATAACTCGGGAGAATGCTTTGAAGTTTCTCCCGGTAAGTATCGCGAGATTTGCATCATGCGATACTTGCTGTGAGAAACTTTTATTATTGGATATATACATGGAAAGGTAGCTATACTGTATGGCTACCTTTCCATGGATATCGTTAATTTCAAAAAGTTTCTCACGGTAAGTATCAGCACCTGCACAATGCCTTTAATTATGTAACATGAAATGTTTTGTGTTAATGTGCCTAATCAGAGTATATACAAGTGAGCATTAAAATCAAGTTCTTTATTTTCATCTATTAAAGTAACACAGAAGGTAAATTATCAATCTTAAAAAAACTGTTATTACACAGTAAGGGATGTTTAAATATCACAATTGTTTCCACTTGTCTAAATGGAAAAATCAATTTTAATAAGAGGCTCAATCCTTATATAGAGAAAAAGTAAAACTAAGGCGGTGTGGAGTCGTAAAGTGATGGCATACCAGTGACAATTACTTTATTTTGTGGTGCGTTTTTCCCACTACATGGGGTCTTTTACAAAAGCTAGTTTATTGTTCGCCCAGGTCCACAAAAAATGACTGTATTGTTTTCTTAATTGATACACAAAGCTCTGTCTAGGATAAAGTAACACAAATTGTTAGTAGTTGTCACTTAATTGCTGATCACTGCTGTCTGTAACTAAGAGAGCACTACACCAGTGGCAACTACCTACCCAGCACACATGGGTAGAAAATTCACTTGGCAAGTAGCAATAGTTTTCATCAAAAAAATCATTGTCAGTAACATCTACTACATATAAAAGAGAGTTCTGTGCTTATAAAGTATCACTCCTTGTTTAGTAGCGCTGGTAGTAAATCAAAGGTGCCAATGCTAATTCCCCTTTCTCTTTCCAGTAATATTAACCACTGACCAAGACCCCATGAGTAAAACTATCAAAAGGGAAAGTGGTAAAAGTCAAGCCTAGCATTACAACCCACTTCGAGGGGGCTGAAATTTCTATCTCTAGACAGAGAGTTGAAAAAGAAAGTGTCTACTGACTGATGTATGAGTCAGCAAACATCAAATCACTGTGCACTGCAAGTGCACTGTGTTTAAACATCTTCTTGGTAGGGTGGCCAGCAAATGGGATGTGAGAAAGGGACAATTCCCCAACCCCGTGAGTAGTAATATAAGACCAACCATTATACTGTAGGAGGCATGTCACCCATACCGATTGAATGTTGCTGATATTGCTTACTATTTTTCTAGAGCGATGTTAGCAAAAAGTGAGAAGTCCTTCAGACAACAGGAGTTGTCTGTAGAATTCTGAGACAAGATTGTGTTGAGGCACAAATCTGGGGAAGGATAAAAATTATTGCTGCAGCCAGGCCCTAAGAAACACAGTGATCGTTCTTAAATTGAAAAGTTCCCAACCACCTTTACTTTTTCTCAGAAAATGGTTGGAAAGGGCTTAATCCATTACTATTCACCCAGTTTTGGGTTATATTTCCCCTGGTGGAGAATGGCCAAATGGGTCTTATAGAATGGGAACCCAACTACCACATTAGCAAGTGTGACCTCATAGGTGCCTGGAGGCTTTGCTACACTGCTCAGCCTCTTTTTATTTTATCTTTTTAAGTCATTGCTGGTTCCTTAACTTTTTTTATGTATCTATAATGTACTATTTTTTTTTGTATATACTTTCTTGCTGTTTTGGATTTTGTAAATCATTTGTTGTCAAGAAGCTTTTAATATTGGGATCTGTTATAGCAGGAAGTTCCCATGCCTCAGAAAACAAAGGATAGAAACCCATGACCATGCTTTAGGCTGCAGAGTGGTGCCACAGTGTGCATTAGATAAAATTGAATTATGTTTTGCAGTTGTGTATTGATTGATGTGTCTTTTGTAGTTTGCAGAGTGGTGCATGAATTATGGCGAGCATGGCTGCAGGACGCCAGACACCCCTTTCTCTCTTTTTGAAGGTAAAGTAAGAAACATTGAATGTAGATGCAGTCTTTAGTATCTTGGACCGCAGCACATCTTCAAGATGGTGTGTTGCCTTGACTGAAATAATGACTCAAAAGCTGGTTTAATTAATCAATATACAGTACTATTACAATAACAGGTTCTATACTTCCTGAGGGAAAGTGGTTTCATACCTTGCCAGCCCAAACCATTTTTTTGTTGATGAAGATAGATTACCTTAATATTCTGACTTGCTCAAACACAATGAAAAGGTGGCCTCATTTAGAGTAAAATACATACATTTGGATTGTTTGCTTTGCTCACTTATGGTGACTCTTATTTCCAGCATTTCCTGGTGTTCATTATTGCTGTTTACTCAGCTAGACATTTAGGTAAAACCAACACAGTGCATAGACCTTACTTATTAAATGTTGAGATTTGTAAGTCATGTAAATAAATGTTTGTTACACCAAGGATTTACAATAATAGTTATGCATCACATGCAGACAAGCACGTAAAAGAGGCAACAAAATTCCAGTTAGAGCCCCTCCAATTACTTAACACAGGTACTGCTGGAGACTGTGCCCACATCTTTCCCTAAGTGGTTTACTGTTAGAAAAAGCCAGTGAACTTATTTTCTCACTGTAAAACACCTGGAGCATGGATGACTGAAGCATTTTTTGTATATGGAAGTGATTTTCCATTCACTGTCCATGTAGGTGTAAAGGGTGTCCTGAAAGGGTAAGCCGTAAATAATTTGCAATATTAGATCTTGGATTCTTGCTTTCTATTTTGGACTAGCTAAATTATAATAGGGAGGCCTAGGTTTATTATCATAGTCGTATTCAGTTTTTGTTTTCTTCTTTGTTTTATAGGAATGGCTGGGACTATTTATTTCTTGTCTGATGTACTGGAGCCTACAAGAGCCAAGTTCCCAGCATTTGAAATGTAAAGACTGCATGATCCTGTTGAATTACACTTGCTCTGTACTATATCACAGAGCACTGCTTGATGTAAGCTACACACAGCTGGCTGAATATGTGCTATTTGCTAAACAAATTTAGAATGAGTCTTTAAAGTTAGCAGCTACTGGCCCATTCATTCAGTGACAGCTTTGTACATAAAATGGTTTAATTCCTTTCTGCAGTTGCATATCAACCAGGACTTGGCTATGACTCCCAGGTCCCCCTGGGAACTAACAGGCACTTAGTTGGAGGGCAAGTAGGTTAGGCATCCCTTGGGCAAACCATGCTTTTGTTTAACAAAATACTTGTGATAGATATGTTTGCTTTTTATATGAACTATACGAAATAAGCCAGCTATTAATTCACTGATAGATGGGTGTGTTCCTGTAGCTAATTAAACTTGCTTCATGTCGAGGCTTGAATAAAGTGAACCGATACCCAGAAACTGCTAGGTTTATGGTTTGCTTTACTATGTTTTTTTCCAAGTGCATTTGTTTTTCTTGCTGTTTTCTAAAACAATGTATATTAGGAAAATTGAATGTATAATAAAAAAGACTATTAATACCAAAAATGAAAATCATTGTTTTGGATTTAATTCTGTATTCATTGGACCCAGAAGCCAGAGTTTGCTTATTTGCTGTCCAGTGGCCAATTTCTTTTCATCTGCCTTATTAATAAATCTGTTATCCAAGAAATCCATCCATTCAGTCCCAGAAACACTGTTTTCAGTTGAATTTTTAATATTTATAATTTGGAACGAAGTTGCATTTCAGATTCAAAATAAACATTGTTCATTGTTGTCTAAACTCTATATAAATAGTGTAATATAATGAGTTTATAAATTATATACATTTTTGTTGTTACCCTGCCATCTTATTCTGTTGCTCCAGGCAATACTATGCATGTTTGGTTATTTTTGTAAATAAATGATGTGCTCCAAACATTTGAAATAAATTTAAAGAGGAACTAATGTCCACTCTGACATGGTCTGTTTAGGATGGTATTTTATACTTACCTACAAAGGTCCTGTCCTTCCTGGAGTAATCTGATAAAAGATCTTTCCCCACCACAGTCGTGAAGGTAAGGGACAACTGCTGTCTGATCCTTGTTTAGACTAGCCATGCAGGCGGGTGTGGAAGCACTATTATAGGAAAATGGCTCTTTGCTTATGCACATCGCTGGGTAAAGAGGACTTAAACAGGACTTAATTAGCCTGCTCCAGTACCTTTGGAATAACTAGATAAGTATAAAGCCCTATTCTAAAGTAAACATAAAATAAACAGATCTTGGAAGGGTTAGGGTTCTTTTAAAGGTAAGTTACACACAAAAACACAGAACCCACTCATGGCATAGCTATGTTTTGTTAGATGATCTAAATTTGTAAACTGTGTAAAAAAAAAAGGATGGTTTTAAACCAGCGGTTCTCAACCTGTGGGTCGCGACCCCCGCCGGGGTCGCGAGGCCGTCCCACGGGGGTCGAGAACCGCCTCCGACTCCCGGAAGTGCCGCAGGAACCCTTCTTATAAGGGTTCCTGCGGGTGACGTCAGCCGCAAACGTCACCACGTGACGCGCGATGTGATGACGTTTCGGCCGAACGTCACCACGTGACGCGCGTACATGATGACGTTCGGCCGAAACGTCATCACATCGCGGCGTGGTGACGTCAGGGCCGGGGTCGCCGGCCGAAAAGGTTGAGAACCGCTGTTTTAAACAAACAGAGTCTTATTTCATTTATATGTGTGAATTCCATTCCTTAGCTGTGTTCTCAATACCTAGTACAGAGGTTGGCAATCTTTGCAGAGGAGGGAGCCATTTCGCACCCTCCTTCACCGTTGAAAAATGTTTCTGGAGCCGCAAAGGGGAAAGAACGTATGCTCTCAATCACATGACCTGCTGACATCCTATCAAAAGAAGCATTGGAAGTCATAGGAGAGAGGGAGTCTAGCTCGGAGCCGGAACAAGGCAGCTGAAGAGCCGCAGTTTGCCAACCCCTAACCTAGTAGTATGGCAAACTAAATATAAAAGGATTTTTTGTGCATGAACTCATGCTTAGTTATTTTTTAAAAAATAGTTGTTTTGTTTTTTATATTTTTATGGGGAAATGCTTTGCATGACAGCCATTTGTTGTCTTACTACCCAAGTTACCCATACCTCCCATATGATTGTGTGACAGACCTCTTTCCTGGCTGTATTCCACCACACTGACCTAACTCCTCCTGCACCTCATTCTGGTTTTGCCTTATGATTCTGCCTGATGCTTTCAGTTTCCCAGGGTCTCTAGCAGCAGTGTGCCATTACACTTGCTAGATCTTGGCTGCCCTCAGCAAGACACCCAGGCCCTAAAAGGGCATTAATTACCTCTTCTTTACTTTCTGAATAAGCTGTGTCTATACAGTTCCCGCCTAGTCATTAGTCCTAAGAAAATGACTTCTTCCTTTATAAAATGTATTAAATCATGTTTAGCATAAATACATACACCTACATATTTTTATTTTAGACATATGATAGCTGACAGTGACATACAAACATCAGTATAGGCCCAGGAGAAAACTTGTCAGTGGGTCCCCTATACACTAAATATTACACATTTCCAGAGGTTGGTGGGCTGCTCTGTGTCCTTTCCTCCCATGAGCACTTTAGCAGCTGCCTCTCATGCCTTTATAGTATGTACACCCCTGGCAGCTGATGATCCTACATTTAACAAAATGAAAAAACTTTAATTAAAGATCCCACAGGCAACATTGCTAATGAAAATGGCACAAATGGGAATTTTTGACAGTAATTTATAATTGTAGAAACAGTAATGTGTACAAATTACTATGAGACTCTATACTGAATTCCATTGGGGGATAACCACTTCTTTATTAGAATATAATGATGCATGCTTTTGAGTAAAATAACATTGTGTGTATTATCTGCTAATAAAAGGGGTTATTTTCCGTGGACTTTAGCTAAGCCACTTGTAGCCATTTGTATGCAGTTGTGTATTCCAAGCTAACGATCTTATTTGCTTACTTTTGTGAAATTGTTATCACATGGTGGATGTAACTTATCAACACTGCATTGTGTTCTGCAATGCACCACCGCAAACATGCTGAAGCAGTAGATTGCCTTTATTGCTGTTTGATATAGTAAATAGGTCCATAAGTGTTAGCACATGAAAACATATTAAACTGCCCTGATTCCCTATATGTGTTCTTTACAACTGCTAAGCTAAAGGACAAAAGTATTTAATACTACAGTACTCCTCTTTCTATTTAAGCTAAAGCAGAGGTCCCCAACCTTTTTTGCACCAGGGACCGGCTTTAAGCAAGACCAGTTT
>WMED01009409.1:0-16330 GCA_019650415.1 Pipa parva | reverse complement strand
TTAAGTGTTAACGAGCAGTTGGACAGGTGTACCTAATAAAGTGGCCGGTGAGTGTATCTCACTGATCATTTAAGCTGCTACTATAACCCGAAGAAGAGCTATAGGTCATTGGAACTCTTGTGTTCCACTTGAAACAGGAAAGAGGTTCAGTAAAATGTATCACAACTTTCATCTCTTATCACTTTAATGTTTTCTGATTCTTTTTGTAAAAAGAATATTCTAATCTAGATTATGATCTAAAATATCTTTCTATTAATGATACTTAATTCAGAAGTTACCGGTTGGTGTAAGCCAAGCAATCAGTTCTTCTACCTTTCCTGATGAGCGGGCTAACATGGGTCACAGTGTTTAATTGGAGTCTATAACTAATATTTAATTTTACCCTAGCAATATTTACATTTACCTACAATTCATATTATGATAAACAAAGACGTACAGATTGTAGATTGTATGGCTAGTTTAGAGGGTGTTGGGAGATACTGCTCTTCATGTGCCCTGGCAATGATTCTGCACTGGAAGTCAGGGGTCTTTAGGTATGCTCCTGACTTAAACAGTCAATCTTGTGATAGAGCTTCATTGTAACAGTCAGTGTTTGAGTTTTTAAAATATGCCACATTTAATAAATTTTGCAAGTGCACTATATTATCTGTTTGTATAGGGGAGCTGAGCCTCATGTTAAGTAACTAGTAGAGTGGATGGATGTGTGAGACAATGCCACCATAAGTATCACTCTTTACATCAATGACAATATTCTGCAATATGCATGAATTATTTAAAGAAAGGGCAGTGTCACCTGTATCTTGCATTTTGGTTGCTGGGATTGTCTCCAGAGAATACAAACTGCAACAAATGTGTTTGCATTAACTTAAATATAAGACAATTCCTAGCTCATGCTGGCACTTGGCCAGAACATTTTTTAGAGAAATTTTGCCAGAATACAGGAACTCTGCCATAAGTCCCCAATTTGCTGTCTTTGCTTGGCAAAATTAAATCCCATACTGTTGGCAGTAGCAATGCTGTGGGTTGTGGGCATCTGGTTAGAATTCCTTGTACACAATCTGCCTCTGGTGGCAATAACTGTACAATTACCACTGTACAACTGTTGTATCATCGTTTGATAATTAGCGAAGCCCCTGTGCAATAAGGGGTGGGGGGTTACAGAAGACTATTGTGCTTAGATTGCCCATTTTCCCTGCATCAGATTCAGAATGACATCATGTTTTGTGCATATGGATAGAGAAGAAAGAAAGAATGGCATTTCCTATTCCTGATGCCAGCACAAATCCATGCCAATGTAAACTGCATCACATCTGAGAACAGGTTTCATCACCCCCTGAAACGCTCTCCTTTTTTAACTTTATCAGCTTCATAATGGTTTTGTATAAGAAAAAAAATGGCACAAATAAGGATCAGGACAGAAACTGAACCTTTTCGGAAACATATTTTTCATTTAAAGTATTTTCAACAAACGCTGTCCTTTTTAAAAGAAGATGTTTAAATGAGATGGGAACAGCATCTTGGAATTCTTCCTGATCATTATGCCAATTTGATCGTTTTTCTTTCAATGCATTTATTTATCTATTGACATGGCAAGTAGTGGGTAATTTAGCACAACTGCTTTAACTTATTTTATAAAATATCTTTTGGGGGTTATTTATAAAAGTGGCAATTATCATTTAGATACATGAATTTGTGACAATATGGCACTTCTCCAATTTTATTTATTAAATATTATTATTTTCTGTGAGGTGGCTAATTCCCGCTGAATTTGTGATATTACGACAACTGTATACCTATGCACTAATTCATTTTTACGCTGCTAATTACACAGCAAATGCGACAACAATACAGTATTTCATCTCTTTGTTTGCTTCCCATCAACAGAACTGTGAGGAACCTAATGCAATGCAAAGGTTCATTGATTTTTTTTTTTTGTAGTTAGGTAATTTAAATATGACTTACTCCTATTACACTTCTATTCCTGTATTTATTCCCATCAAATATTTCAAGTCTCAACATTTACAAATTATATTTATTCCTTAAAAAAATCTTCTTCAGGCAAGGGCTGCCTGTGAATGCTGGGAAATGACTTTTGGCAACAGGTTTAGAGGCTATCCATGATGTTGCATAATACTGTAAGCCAAAGGCAAGAGGCATAAATTCCCAGCAGCACAGGAACTCGGCCATTATGATTACGAAAGAGTTTCTGGCATAACCCATGATTGTGGATAACTAATTGGGAAAAGGTTTAGTATATGGAAAATAGCTGCTTGAAGCCAATACATGCTGAAGTACTGTTATTTGACAGGATTCTTTTTTTTTTTTTTGGTTTATACAGATTTTTAAAATTATATAACTTTGTTATTTTGGAGAAGATTACTTCACTCTGTCCTGCGACGCAAACAAATGGACTAATCAGATTTGCCATGCAAATGGGAAGAATGTAACAAAATAACCATGATCTAGAGAAAATGGTTCCACTTGTCCTGCACATTCTCAATGTAGGAGAACCTGATTTTCATTTTGTGAGATTTACTTAGGCTCTCTCTTTTCAACCAATGCAAATACAAGGCTGCCCATGTGTTTGATTTTTGCAAATACAGCAAATATAAGTAGCTCCCTGGTTGGGTACTAGCAAAACTAATATTTAAATGCATTCCTCTCCGAGATAATTGTGGCCAGTAGACTAATCACACCCCTTGGACAGACTGCAGTTCTTGTCCAATACTGTGGACATTCATCCTTTACATTAATAACTGTGTGGGTGAATTTTATCAAATATGATTGCAACTACTGTATACACAATTAGGGGCTGACTGTTCTAAGGAGATTTAGATATTTGTGACCTTTCTAGAAAAACATCCATGCAGGAAACTGGATTAGCTGTGGATCTCCAGTAGCCAACTGTGTAGGACTATGGCCAGTCAACAATAAGGCCAGGAACATGTAGCCAAATTGTATACAATCACATTGTTTGACCAATAATCAGCTTAATAACTGGCTTGTGTGTGATTCATTTGTACCATGAATGGGAAGTGTGTTGGGAATGTCATAACTATATCTAGGTACTTCACTATCTATCATCTTTGCAGAAACTGTAAACAGAAAGGCATTTAAGACATGGGCAGTGTGCCATGAAACTGACATTACAGGGTGGATGTATATTTTGATTTATATAGCACTGCTGAACATAGGGGGTTATTTATTATAGGGTGAATTTTCCTAGCGTAGTGACTTTGTGTCTATGTCACTATAAACAGGAAGATGTGAATTCACTTATTCTTATTCATAAAGCAGCTAATAGACTTGTTGAACTTGTGGACAGCGTCGGATGTGTAGTGCAGCATAGTCAGTCGGGCAATAGTGGGATGCGAAGTCATGAGAAGTGAAGCAAATTCCCCCAGTGAAGGGCAATCATGTCATCCTCCCATTGTCCCATTAACCATACTGGTGAATATGTGAATATTCAAACTATTTCTGTGTCACCCTGTCCCTAGACCATGTTGTTGCCATTGTCACTTTTGAAAGAATAGTTGCCTTACGCAACACTGGAGCCTTGTCATCAACCCCTCAATTCGCAAGTCTGATCTGGAGAAGTCAAATGGCTTAATTCAGAGCTGTATGCCCTGCAGAATTCGCTCCTTCAACAGACTCTGTCGCTTGCCGAATAGCCGAATTGCCTGTGCACTTGCACGTGCACACAAAGTGTTGCAAAGAGCTCCATAAATTCGTGACCATCATAAGCATCCAAATTGGTAGCGAATTCATCACATCTCAGAACTTGTTAAATAAGCGTGGTTGGAGAAGTCACAAATGGATGTGAATTCGGACCTTTACACGACTGTTTGCACTTTAATAAATAGCCCCCAATTTTATCATTGTTGGAATCCCTGCATATCACTGTCATATAATTTCCAGAATATAAAATAACATGAACATGTTGAAATTAAGGATGACTGAGGGGGGAATTCATGAAGCTCCGAAGTGAGGCGCGTAGTTTTCGCCTCACTTCGGAGCTTCATGAATTCCCCCCTGAGTTTGTGTAGGCAATTGAATGAATAACTATGCCATTTACATAGATGTATTCATTTTAACATCCAGACTTTGTGATGTGATTCCAGAATATAATTCCTATTTGTAGGTCTACTGTGCCCTCTGCTGGAAGAATGAAATTATTCTCATGCCTTTTAAACAAAGTTAATCAGTAAATGTTGATAAAGGAAAAAAAAAACTATTGGTGATACTTTTTTTCTGTGTGGCTTCTATTTTGCTTCCGCTTCAATACAGGTATATACCGTATATCAGCATAGTGTGTATTTGGTGGCTAGCATTACTGCATGCAGGCATTGTCTATAATTATATCCAAACCATCAGCTGAGTACAGTTTTCTTCCTCCCTGAGTCTGGTAGTCAGTGTATATACAGTTGGAACCAGCAGATTGTGAGATTCCCTGGGGCACAGACTGACCCAAAGACATGGGTAAATATTTTCTTAAAAGTGCTGCAAAAATCCCAAAAATATTTTTTTAACAAAGGAAAATGCTGGTTCATTTTGTTTACATTTGATTTCTATTTTGAAGATGTTACATATGAAAATATGCATTAGCATTTGGCCAGTGTCTGTGAGAAAGCATTCAGCAATGACATAATTTCACTCCATTCTTTGTGCACAATTATTCAGATTCAGTTTCAGTAAAATAAGGTAAATCAAATGTGAATCACAATAAAAATGCAGTAATGAATTATTAACTAAAGCCCAATGGGTAAGGGGCTTGGGCGTCTGCATAAATAAATACTGGAGAGGGCGGTGCCGTGATGTCATGACTGTCATGACATCACCCCCCCACTTTTTTTGGCTTATGAGAGTCATGGCATTACAACACATATTGTTGTTGTCATGACATGACAACAACAATATGTGTTGTAATGCCATGACTCTCATAAGCCAAAAAAAGTGGGGGGGAGAAAGAAAAGATGTAACCTGCACTCACAACTAAGTAAAGAATTAAAAGAAAATATTATTTATTAAGTACATTATAATGGTTAAAAAGTAAAGCCAACACGGACACAATCAATTAAAAAAAGGCCTTTGCTGAGACCCCTTATCTACACAAACAGAAACAGAACAATTAACAGGCTAACAGTACATTTTAATGGGAGAAACTAAATAAAAAACACTGAATTAAGGGTAAGTAGATAACTCAGTGATAAATCCCAAGGTGGCAAAGCAACTATGGGAAAGGACTAGAACAAGCAATAAATATAGTTATGGAGTAAATGTAACACTCCAGTTATTTTTATTCTCCTGATGAAGCTGCTAACCGATACAGTGAAACACGTAGAGATTTGTTTTCTTCTGGAGTATTGTATACAAAGCGCTTTTTATTCTTCTTATTTGTGAGTATATTTTTATCCTACATATTCTATTAAAATAGACATTCCACCCCATGTTGGGATCTTTTTATGTTTTATTCTAAACATGATTACATCGGTTTAACGATTTGGATATCTGAGTACCTGGTGAACCAGTATACATATTTCTTAGAGTTATTGTGGTCTGGATCCATTTCCTGCAGAGGAACTGTTACCTGGAATTGATCTTTGTGAAGCCTAAAGTTTGGTTTATATTTGCCTTCATAATATTGTTTATCTGGTGAGTTTCCCCACTACCAGAGTGCACTCACATGTGTGTTCACTGAGTTGGTGCATTTTCATGAATTTTTCCTGTTTTTTACACGGCTACAGCATTGCACTGATACAATATAATATCTTTTTCCCACTATGGTGGTTTTAATTTTCTATATAAACAAAAAATAAGAGAGGCTTTACCTTCTCAGTTGCTTGCCACTACGATCCCCTGTGCAGTGTAGCTTTCCGGGTGCTCAGGAAAAGGCAGACAAAGTCCAAGCGTGAAAAATAGAAAATTCCAGCACTCCAATGTCTAATAAAACTTTACCTTTATTTCACCACATGGGCTGAATTAAAAACATCCATCATAGTGCCGGAGTGCCATTGGAGTGCCGGAATTTTCTATTTCTCTATTTTTCACGGTTTTACTTTTCTATTTCAATTGCATTTATTTTGGTAAGGCACTATTGTGCCTTTTTTTCTTTTTGCGCTTTTTTCTACAGATTTCTACATTTTTTTATTGTTTGTGAGGATCGTGAATTCTCATTTCCATAGAAAAAGCTGCACATTTCTGGACTCACATTTGGACTTTTATGTTATATACTGTATATATTTAATGTTGTTTTTGATTCAGCGCTACTTTTTTCAGTTTACATTGATTTTTGTTTTCACTCCTGGAAATGAGACAACCAATGTATGTTTTGTTTTGTTGTTGGAATTTTCTCCCATTAAAATGTACTGTTAGTATTTTAATTGTTCTGTTTCCGCATAGATAAGTAGTTTCAGCAAGGGCCTTTTTTTAATTGATTGTGTCTGTGTTGGCTTTATATTTTAGCCATTTTAATGTTCTCAATAAAGAATCATTTCTTTTAATTCTTTACTTGGTTGTGAGTGCGAGTTACAGCTTTTTTTATTGCTCTACCCCCCCCCTTCCCATTTTTCTTGGCTTGTTAAATTATTGTTCACACATCACCCACCCATTATTACATTATAAGTGTGTTTGGGAGAGTAGCAGTGTGTTTTTCTTTCCCTTCCCTGTTTCCCTCAGTATATGAAATGATTTCCTGAGTTAACATTTTTACAAGGGATATTATACAAAACTACACTTGCTAGAAAATCCATTTCAGAGCAGATCCACATAAAATTCACTTGCTGCAGTGTAAATACGTGGCACATGGCTGCTTAAGATACCAATGCATTCTGCAACATGCATAAAAAATGAATACTAATCATCTCAGAGCTAAGTTTACCATCACAGTTACTCAACTGGTCTAAATTGGGACATTGCCAGAGGTGATAAACAGACTTTGTGCAAGATTATACCAGGTTTCTCTACTAAGCTTTTTTTTTTTCTTTCCAAAAATATTTCCCAAATGTCGAGAGGTAATAGTGCAAATGCTGTAGAAGTATGCAGTATTAGAATTCCTTGAAGCAGTAGAGAGCGAGATGTTTTGAATTAAAGATGGCTGCTCATACAAGTATCCAGCTAAGTCTGCAGAAATCAAAGCAAACTCCCTTTACCTCAATGCCAGAGTGCCAGCTTTAGTTGGTGGAAGTGGGGCTAAAGGGAAACTGACATTATACTGTAGCTCCTCCAATCAGATCCCTCTACTCACAATCTAGTAGTGATTTGATTGGAAGAACTATAATGTCAGTTTAAATATAGCCCATAAAATTATAGCTCAAGCTTGGATCATCAGCGCAGAAAAGAAGCAAGGAGTTTGCTTCAATTTCTGCAGTCTTAGCTGAATGCTTTTATGTTTATCCCCTGAGTTCGGAGAGGGATGTTTTGACTCAAAGATAACCTTTTCCAACCTAGTTATGTAAACAACACACGTCACTGCTATGGTATCCCCGGTGGTTTAATCTAACATTCATTTTTCTGCTTCCTTCTTATTTACTATTAATATCCTTAGTCATAGTCGCCATTGTCACTTTTGGATGAATAGTTGCCTTACACAATACTAGAGCCCTGCCATCAACCCCTCAATTTGCCACTTTGAATTGAAAGTGAATTAGGAGCAGTTCACCTAGTCACATTTGCACCTTTGACACACTCCGCATCTTAGTTAATGGTAGAAGTACCACACGCACGCACACGCAAAATGATGCGAAGAGTTTCGTAATATCACGACTAACATAGTCGCCTGAAGTCGTCGAGAAATTCACATCCCTATGAGATTATTCGGACTTTAGTCAATTAGACTCTTAACCTTCCTTGATGTTGCTTAAGAAAATGTAAAGACAATTTCTGTCAGATTTTGGGACAAACATTATCAGGAGTAAATTAAGCCACTTGTGTTTTATCCAAGACTGAAGCATTTACAAGCTATGTTCCAGTTTTCAGCAATCCAGGTAGCGATCATGGGTCCCTTATGAATCTTTGAATGATGGGATGCTAGTTAGACTAAAGCTCTCTTATTTAAGTTGTGTTTTAGAGCAATTAATCTCTTAAAAAAATTAACTTGGAGTCTTTTAAGCTAATTTTCTTTTAAACACAATCTTGTAAATAGATATGTATAATACAAATATCAGACATATGATGTTCATATTTTTAGCTGGATATCAAACCTAATTAAACCATCTCCAAGGACTGGGACTAATCTATTTATGGAATTACCTTAAAACTATGTTATACCATTATGGTATTGACTGACAGCCCAGAGGCTAATGTAATTTTGAATGACCTCTCGACCATAAATCAAACCAAACCTTAAAGAATGAATGGAGCTAGAATAAGGACATTTACAAGGGGAACAATTTATATGAAACTCTACTGTTATTAAAGCCGAATATCATTTATTCATCTATATATTGATAACAAATGCTTTATTACATACTATGTTACTGAAATTTCTAAAGACCATAAGGTCTTTGTCCATATCATAAAAAATATTACATCAATATAACAAGTGCCTCCTTAATGACATGACAGATTAAGTATATATCACTATATAATTTCCACTTTATTTGATTTTGCATTATTAATAATAAATTTATAAGCTTTATGATTTCAGACATTTACATTCTACGTTCTACAGGGCAGGGACTTCCATCCTTGTCAATCACTGCCTGGCACTCTGAGTGATGTATTTTCCTGATTGCATGCTTTAATTTCCTTTACTTGTACTGTGTTAAGAATTTTTTCCGCATTTATACTATTTTTGTATTGCTGAACTGTACAGCGCTGCGTATCTTGGCGTTTTAGAAATAAAATTATAAGTACATACAAGCAAGACTGATATTTTAATTGTCAGTTCCTACAAATGGTTTCCAGTAAATCAGTAACACCAAACAACCAAAGATTTTCTCTTGAACCGAGTTTCTCTGAGTTTCTCCCACCTACTGCATTTAAAACGTTTTCTTTGAAGGTCAGTCCTGACTTGTACTGCTTTGTTTTTATCATGTGAACTTGCTGTTTCCAGACATTGTTAAACTTTTGCTTAAACAATTCCCATCCATTTACTGTATATAGTTTACGACTGAACTTTTCAAAAAAAAAATATTCATGGATCTGTGCCCACCAGCCCAATACAGCAAAAGTAAATGCATTTTTTAATATAAATGTTCTATTTTTATTGTACTTGCCACATGTGTGCGCGTAAGCTTTTAAATAGATAATTTATGTTTGTGTACAATTCATAGATTTATTTCATTTAATTTTTGTAATAATTAGGGGATACTTCAACATGCAAGTTCCTGCTGGTGTTTTTTTATAATTTCACTGCGCTATTTTGCTGTTCATTACAATAAGCTACAAAATGTAACATTAGTGTTTAGTGCTTTTCATTTGGATTACGATTTCCCGCAGGATATATACTCATGCCAAATTTTTTACATTTATTTATTTTTCAAGAAGGCATCATGTGTAAAGCATTCTCGGAAAGAAAATGACCTTTATAAAACCAATTTCCCAATGTTTTAATGATTTATGATATATTTATGAGCTTGCTGATTTTGTACAATATGAAATATATCCTGCTTTCTTGTTGGCACTTGTTTGATGGTTTTGAAAAAGATATTATTAGGCAAGGATTAGGGCAGGCACAGGGAAAGCTTCAGCGCTCCGACTCATGAAAAATACCAACTCTTAGGGGGAATTCACCATTGTGCGAAGTGAGCTCCAGATCTTTTGGCTCACTTCGCAGAGACTGTTATGCGCTTGCTGATGTCTTGCACACGGACATCAGTGAACGCTTTAAAGGGATTCCAGTCTCGGTGAGAGCACTCAAGTCGCTTTGCCGAGACTGGAATCCCTTTAAAGCGTTCGCTGATGTCCACGTGCAGGACATAAGCGAGCACATAACAGTCTCTGCGAAGTGACCCAAAGGGTCCGGAGCTCACTTTGCACAATGGTGAATTCCCCCCTTAATATCTATTGCCAACTTGGAACTGTCCACTTTCAGTCCTTGATGGCCTGTGTAGCCCTGGATTTACATAAATTCTTATATATTAGGCAAAGTGATATTGATTTTTCTGCAGAATAATGTAATTAATTCTAGATAATTTTGAGACCTGGCATGTTAAGGTGAAATGTTGGCCATTTTTGGTATTAAAACTATGAGGAGCATGACATACTTTCTTATTCAGTCTAATTATCAAGCAAAGACAGTGTTTCACAATATTGTGAGTGTGTTTCAACACTGCTTAAAATTTTTAATGCTCCTGAGGAAGGGTGGTTTGGTGCCTCCTGAAATGTCTAGCCTTCCATTGCCTTTAAATTAATTTGGGACTAGTTTCCCTTTTTTTGTACAATGCCACTGTGTTGCTTGATCTTTCTTGGGAAGCTGCAGGCCTCATCTGCACCAGTGGAACAGGCTGAGGCTGAGTTTTACGGTGGTGACTGAAAATTTAGTAGCCATTTACTTTCTCCTAGTGGAGCCTCAGGCTACCACTCTAGATGTATGCGCATAATTTTATTATCTGATGGGGAACACTGCCTATACTTTCTGGAATACTAAAACACTAGTAAAGGGTGTAGAGGAAGCTTTAAAGGAGCAACATTTAAGGAAGAGTTAGGACCTCATTGACTGAAACCAGAATAGTCTGTGTCGTGCAAAGCTATGAATACACATCTATTCTCCACTTCCCCATGTTCACTTATTGACTAAAATCTGGGAAGTGGATAATATGTGACCAATTTGGGCATGAACTTACTGAGCTCTTCATATCATTTTGCGTGCTTAGGGCGAAATTTACTAAAGTCAAACTATTTTTTTATCCATTTTGTCCATTTTTCACTGCGAAAATGGTAAAAAATTATGCTTTCAACCTTTTTTGCCTCCATTTTTCACCCAAAAAAATGCCGAAAAGGGGAGCGAGAAGGTTGAAAATGTAATTTTCATAGATTTCCATTCCATCGGTTGCGACCAACTGTTCATAGTTAGATTGTTCCTGCAGCTAATTGAATTGACATGATACAAACATGATATGAACAAACTGACCTTACATATGCCATGGGGCTAGGTTTACAGATGAAAAAGGGACACTTTATAATAGGAAAGTATAACAGAATTATCAGCTGAAATCATTTTGTAATACAACTATGAGTTTACAGCTATAAAATAAGAAACAGAAAGTAAAAGCCATTTGCATTATGTTTCAATAATTTTACTGCTTTACATTTCTTCCAAAAGAAGTTTTGCACTTACCGCCTTCTGTTTTCACATCAACTAATGTCTTGCTTAATATATTGCTGCATAGTTTTATAGAAATAAATGAGTGTAATTCCTTATACATTAATAGAAACTTTGCATTCTTCATTGCCTTTGCTACAAAACTCACTCATATGTACGTGTGAGTCATACTGCATGAGCAGGATGGAGAAATTCACTGCGAAGAATCTGTATTCATTGCCAGGTAAACTATTCTATGATTTCAGTATTTGAGGCAAAGGAATAAAATGAAATGACATAAAAGGCCAGTGAAACAGACCATTTAACAATCCAATTTGGATTGGCATGCTTGTCATTCCTACATAGAACTGGTAAAAATGCTATCTTATTATTATTTAGAGCCTTTTTTTTTTCAACCCCTGTGGTTGCAGCCGTCTTTAGTCTGATAAGTAAACAACCCCCTGCCTAGTCATATGGTTTTCTATAAAACTTTGGATAATACATATTTGTGAAGTATCCCAGAAAGTCAAATTTGGCTGCAACCAGTAGATAGAGAGACAACAAAAAACAATAAAGCTACAACTCCCACAACCCTCTATAAAAGTAGACAAAAATGATGCACATTCACTACTTTCTGTCTAGTCTTGTCCAAGAAACAGGGAACCCATATGTATTGTAAGTGAATAGTGCCTGATGCTTATAACCGATGCATCAAGGATTAAATTTAATTAACTTTTTACTCCTTTTAGTGGTAGAATCAGTCTAAGGGTGAAATTTAATAAAAACCAGAAATACCTTAATATCTTTATCTCACGTCTTAAAATTCTTTTCTTTTTTTTTTTTTTTTTTTTTATAAAACTGTTACTTGACATCAAATTGTAAATGTTTGGGGATTCATATGTATTGGCAAAAAAGTGGTACATTCAAGGTTATAATAGTTTTTTGATGTTTTATTCGTTTTAAGTCAGTGTTACACCACTTCCGATTCTCGGACTGGAGATGGAACGCATATGCGTTCCACCATCGCAAAAACCAGAAGTGACCTCACTTTCGGTACACAATCTGCATGGAAATAGAAACAAACTGTCACAGCAATATAGACACTGATTTTACACTCCCCCAATACAAAATGATATGTAATGCCTTCACTCAACATCCATTTATGTCCATTACGATCACAGTAAAGGTGGAAGGCATATGCGTTCCACCTCCAGTTTGAGAACCGGAAATGACATAACACTGACTTAAAACGAATAAAACATAAAAAAACTAAGCTGAGGCTGATGACACACTAGGGATAGTGGGTTGACAGAAACCCCTTGGATTGTAAGCTCTATGGGGCAGGGACCTCCACTCTCTTGTGTCAATCACAGCCTTTCACTTAAATTAATTTTATGCCTGTAAGTTACTCATTTGTAATGTGTAATGTTCACTTTTCCCATGTCTGTTTTATATATGTCTTGCTGAATAGTACAGTGCTCCGTAAATTTGTGGCGCTTTATAAATAAAACTATATATACACACATCCATATGCTTATATGTAAGCCACTGTTGCATACCACTTAAAATATGGTAACAACCTTTACCACTAAAAATGCAATAGGGAACTTTAAATATTCTCCGTTATAATTTGTTTGGAAAAGAAATAGCTAAGTCTAATAACTTATTCTAATGTTAGAATACACACATTCTATTTCTATATCTCTCTTGATCTCTGGGGATTACTCACTAAGGTGCGAATTCGACTGTTGAATTTTCAAACAGTGGATTCCCATAGCAAATCTGTGACCGCAACAATTTCCCCATTGTAAAGCCACGACAATTTTTAAAGTTGCGACTGTGACAAATTTCCATAGTAAAGTTGTGACTGTGACAATATTCTCATTATAAAGATGCGACTGCAAAAGTAGTAGACTATTGCGACTATCTTTAGCTGGTGAATTCACACCTATTTTCAGCAATTCAAACTTTATTGAATAACCCTTGACTCTTTTCCACTGCCTTCTGAAATTGCATAGTACCCAGGGTAAGGATTTCATTCCTTAAAGAAGAAACTATAGTGGTTTTACTATGCTCCATTAGAATAAATGCACATAAAATTGTTCAGAAAGGTGGTGAAACACATCAAATATTACATGATATTATATAATATATATATTTTTTTCTATTCTGATAGTTGACTTGTAGCATGTGTTAAAACCATGAAATTTTGTCAAACCTTAGAGAAATCAAGTTAAGTTAGGTGGCTGGTGGTTTGGTGCTACAAGAAAATTATCAGTGAATTTTTTCAGCTTGCATACCTTCACTTTTACTGTCAATTCAGAGATCTTAGGTTGGTGATGTGTAATAAATATTTAATGATGCATATATTATATAAAAAACACAGTTTAAAATTTATTAAAGGCGAAAATGTTACCAATCGATCAATCAATCGGAATTTGATTTTGATCGATCGCATTGCCGATTTCGCCTTTAATAAATTTCGCCCAAATTTAAGGTCCAAACATTATGATTATTACACCTGGAGATCACACCTATAAGAGCTTGTTGGACATCTCATTTTAAAACCCAAGCCCCCCTCCCCGTTAAAGTTTTCATTATAATGGATTAATAAGTGATGAAACAGAGGATTGCCCACTGACTTTAGCACTCAGGGACCTACTCTTACTCCTAGACTCTTCCACTTACAGTTCACTGGGGCTGATCTGACGGCTGTTGTCAGTGAGAAAAATAAAAAATTTTCTTATTTCATTAAAATTGTTTTATATTATTAGAATTAAATAAATGGAAATAGCAGCAATGTACACAATTCTAAGATAGGCGGATGCTATAAAGAAATATTTGTATAAAGTATTTTAGAAACTTATTTATCAAGGTGTATAATATACTTGTTTAACCTGTACAGCATGTGTTCAGTTTATGAAATGATAGAGAGAGTTTTGGTGATGTTATACAGACTGTAATGTATCTGCACAGACTATACCTTTAAGCAGCCATTATCTGAAGAGTAATTATTGGTGTAAATTATCTTTACCAGTAAAAGAATGCAAAGTTTTCCAGGTGTAGAATAAACCTGACGAGATTAGGTATTACTATTTGGAGAATTTATAGAATGTGAAGAAGATGGACAGTTTGATCAAGATATTATCAGCATTAAATGAGTTAGTAAAAAACACAGTAGTTACCTAGGTAGCATTATGGAAGTGGTTGACTGCATGTTGAATGTTTATAGGAATATGTTGCATTCTAAGAATGAGGTATATTTAGGAGCTAAAACGTTTTACCCATTGAACGGTTGGGGTTTTGCTAAAACTTTAAAAGGGGGTTATTCACTAAGGTGCGAATTTGACTGTGGAATTTGCACACTGCAGATTCCCATAGCAAATTCGCTACAATTCTCACATTGTAAAGTTGCGACAATTTTTTAATGTTAAGATTGTGACAATTTTCCCATAATAAAGTCACGACTGCGACAATATTCTCAATATAAAGATGCAACTGCGACAGTAGCATTCTATTGCGACTGTCTTTATCTGGTAAATTCGCACCTATGCGCAACAATTCGGACTTTAGTGAATAACATAATAAGTTTCATTTTCACCAAATAGAATTTATACAAACCATAAGCACACCTGGGTGAAGCAAGTTTTTTCACTTCAAACCTTAATCCTGGGTTACAGAAAAGATGGGGATAGAAATGTCTTATTTTACACTAAGTGCAAATTGATTATAAGTCTAAAAAGGGGGAACATGGAAAACCGAGTCTATACATAAAGAGAGAGGGACTACAACAGGACTCGTAAATGCTGCACATTTAACTAGAGCTTGTTTACATGTCGTGTGTTCCAGGCTAGAGAAACAAAGAAACCAGCCATGGTGTTAATTTATGACCAATGATTACTTTCATTATTGGTTTCATAATTTTGTTACATCATAACAATAAAGACATGATTATTAATATTTACATTACACAAATCAAAAACACCAAGGCCCTAGATAAGGCTACGAAACTGACTAAACAAAATACATTCATAAGGATATGGAAGAAGTAATAGATTTCTTTAATGTGAAACTCTATGTGAATTTAACATCTGCAGATAATGAATGTGGGGTCCAATTTCCTTATTCTATAAAAAAAACAAACTGAATTCTTCACTGAAGGAAAGGGTCGAGAGGGTGGATTGTGGTGAAAGTTGAAATCATTGTTGAATTTCAGGACAGTTATATGTTTTTTAACACAGTATTAACAATTGCCTCCTAAATGTAATTACCGAAATATAAACATTTTGGATAATGTTATTTAAAGAGAATAATCTTTCCAATATTTCTCATATAAAAAAAAAAATCAGTTCATTAATATCAATTAATATATAGTATACTTTTTCTTTTAAAAACAACACATACATTTTATTTCTATATTCTACTATTATGCTTACTATATTATGATGATCAACACATACAACCAACCAAAAGCAGCTCTGTAAAGTTTTATTGCAAAGTAAACGTTTACTAACATGGAATTGTGAAATCTCATAAAATGTTGATTGCCGCAGGCCTTCTACTTTTGCAAATTCTTTTAATCAAATAGGTTTCTAGATGATGATATGGTGTTATATTTTATAAACCAGACCATTTTAGTCCAATGAAGATAGGAAAATATGACAAACTCTACTGAACCCATTAAACCTCTATTCTAAATAGAAGTAAGTGCAAAAATAAGAAGTTCTAAAGTACCATATTTCCAATTTCTTATTATACATTAAAAATTAATATTATTGCATTCACAAACTCCAGCAAAAATTAACAGCTACTCAACAGCAGCTTCGTCTTTTAATCACCACTGAATTGTCCTTAGTTTTCACTGGGAAAACTACAAGTTTGTAAGTTCTTTGGGAACTTACAAACTAATACTGATAGTCCAATGCATCGTCAGAAGACAAACTACTAATTACTTCAAACATGGCCTCACTCTACTCCCATATTAATTAACCCCAACCTTATCAGCTTACTTTTGAGTGCTATTCAAACCTTTATACACTGTGAGTCTTAAAAAAACACACCAAAACATTTTTAATCATATCTTCCATA
>WMED01009407.1:0-16331 GCA_019650415.1 Pipa parva | reverse complement strand
CGCTGAATTGTACAGCGCTGCGTAAATTTGTTGCGCTTTATAAATAAAATTATACATACAGGTAAACATGGATGAAACCAGAACTTACTTCTTGAGATTTCCAAAGCTAGCCAAGTAGTTTTCTGCTGTCTTTTTCACTTAGTCGAGCTGCACAGTAGCATCAGCTTGCCTCTACCTCAGACCCATAGGTCCTGTACAGAGTAAAATAGAAGTGTAAACAAGAAATGTAAGTGCAGTAATTGTAAAAACGAATTCCCTCGCTCCATTGCACCAGTCAATCTCTGGGTAAGACCTATTTCACGCCACTAAATTTTGTGTGAATTAGTTGCCCCTACTTACTTCAAATGCTTTAATTCAAGTGCATTGAACTGTTCTCTATGTAAATATATACTAACGTATTATAAAATCTGACAGGCACCTTCTGACAAAGCATTCTGGAAATTTAGTGCATTTTGAATAGCTGGCCCAACTCTTGCAATACAGAGTTGCAGAGGAATCAGATAACATGTGGGGCCTTATTGACTAAAGGCTGAATAGTCGCATATAGCTCTGAATTCACATCTACTCACCACTTCTCCATGTACGCTTATTGAGCAAACCCTGTGATGTGGCAAATACGCATCTAATTCAAGTGACTACGATTGCTACAATTTTATAGAGCACTTCATATTACTTTGCGTGTGCATACACAGGTACCTCAGCGAATGTGACTAGGTGAACTATGCTCCAAATTCACCCATTTGACTTTGACGCTTCAGGTGAATTTGGGGGCTGATGGCAGGGTTCCGCATTCTCCTTCTATTCGAATGACTACGCCACCCATCGCATCCTTCAGCGATCTCCACTGTCTGCTTGTTCGATAGGACTAGTTGGCGCTAAGTCTATAAGGAGAAGTGAATTTGTGACTATTTTGGAGATGCCACTCGAATTGTAGTGAGGTGAATTCACCTTTTAGTCAATGAGGCCCTCCAATATTTTTGTATTTAGTCAGATGTGCTTTTATCTAATTTACTGTAAATCATATCCTACTAATCAACTAATAAACTGAAATCAAGTCGCAACAGTAGTATGATTTCATTTTATCTAACATACGTTTGGAGCTGGGTTCTCACACTTTGGCCAAACACAGTAGTGTGAAACACTACACTAACCCTTATACTTGCCCCATATTACCACCTTTTCTTCCTGTAAAAAGGTCTGAGGCTTTTCAGTTACATGTAAAAGTCTGTAACATATACTCTGCCACCTGAATAAACTTCTGCCTATAAAGCTTCAGCCTTATCATTGAGCCCAAAAAATACATCATCTGTAATATCTAAAGCTTTTGTTTTATGTAAAAACATGAACTTCCCTTTTTTTCTATTCACTCAACTCCTTCAAGACAAGTTATAAGCAGGTACACATACCCGAGTTTGTATTAGAGTGGGTGGGATTTGTGAATCAGGGTGTAGGATCCAGTTATAAATTTGTAAACTAGAACTAGTTGTCATTGTCACTTTGCCTATAAGGGCAGGTTGTGGGAGGAAAATACGTTTCACAGTAAATTAACAATTTTCTGAGCAGTCAAGGCGCACCCTGAATTTTATCTAAGACACTAATGGCTTTCTAAGCATGCACTACTGCATTTTAATAAAACATCAAACACAGTGAGGGGTACTTCAAAGACTTTATTCAAGTCCTTTAGAAGAAATGCATTTAGCTGTTGGGCTATCTTTATTAATAGCAATACATTTATTTCAGAATGAAATAGAATTTTTATTTGCATTCAATAGAAATATTACAGTTTATGTTTTTATGACACTTGCTAGAAAATTCATTAATAGTTCATTCATTTACTATGATTATACACTGTAACCAACACTTATCATTCACTCTTACTGGATGTTCAGACTTTATGCTAGTTCCTATAGATTAGAGAAATGGCTCAACATGCATACTATGAACTTTGTTAGTTTGTTACCCACAAACCAGTTTTTAAATATGGCCTTAAATATTTCAAAACACATGCCTGATGTCCATGACTTGGATTTGTCATGGGCACCAGGCATGTGTTTTGATAGATAGATTAGATAGATAGATAGATAGATAGATAGATAGATAGATAGATAGATAGATAGATAGATACAGATAGATAGATAGATAGATAGATAGATAGATAGATAGATAGATAGATAGATAGATAGATTAGATAGATTAGATAGATAAGCTAGTTTAAAGGCAAGTGTCCAGTTACAATGGCAATTTATCACCCTTAACCTAGACTGGCATCAGGGTAACCAGATTAACCTGGGTATTGGCATTTATACATAATGTTTGCTTATCTGATTTACACACAAGCAAGCACAATTTTTTAAGTGTTTTATATTTGCATTGATCGGGAGTCCCATTGAACCATACATTCAGTTCATGGTGTAAAAGCAGACACCCAAAACCAATACATAATGAAAGTGCTAACCCATAACTGCTTCAAGTGGGGAAAGCCATTGTGTTAAATTATATATCTGAAGGTATATAAACACACCCGTCCCTGAGATTACTACCAAAGCAAAGTATATCTGTGCTTAATAGGTGTTAGAAGTCACCAATAAATAACCTTTTTTTCCTACTCACCTTGTCCTGGTTGACACTACCTTTATTTGTTCATGCACTTATTTATTTTTATCTGTTGGTATCTATACCAAGTGTGCCTGTCTGATGATTAGCTAGTAAGTTTGCTACAATGAGTTTTCTACATATGCCATTTATCTTGTTCTGTGCTAAATTGCTTTAGTTTGGGTACAGAACACATGGTGTGGATATATAGTATGTATTCTTTGTTGCATCATCCTCAAAAACAACTTGAATAAGATATACCTCCACACTTGTATGTATAATTTTATTTATAAAGCGCCACAAATTTATGCAGCGCTGTACAATTCAGCGATACAAGTACAATACAAACAAGGGAAAAGTGCATTAAACAATACAAGTAAAATATAAAAAGGGGTACATCAAATTAAGTGCTAAGTAGTGATTGACACAAGAGGTTGGAGGTCCCTGCCCCAAGGAGCTTACAATCTAAGACTTGCATCTTTACTTATAGAAAGCAGTGTTCACTGCGCTTTCTACCATTATAGTCCATTAACGCAATGCTTATTTTCCCTGTATTTTATTGTGGTTCAGTAATGTTTAATAGACAGACATCAATCTTTGACCTTCCAGCTGAGCATCACAATAGCGTTTTAGTCTTTGATGATTGTAAATTCCTACCTCTACAGGGAATGTTATTTAATTGTAAATTCCATCATCACCATCCCAGCTTTCCATGCCACCAATAATCCTGGTAGTGTGTAAATAATAAATGTAACACTCTATAGAAATTTACCAAGTTAAAAAGGATTTTTGATGGCCTAACGCTGGAGAAACAGTGTTTATTTTATTATGCCTCTATCGCCTATTTAAATATGCTGTTTTGCCATGTAGAAAATCACTTTTTATGCATTTTTTTTACATCGAAAAGTTGCGTTCGATCCTGTAAAAATCAGCAAAAAGCTTGATAAATATTCCCCTAAATTAGTGTCTGTTTTGAACTATCTTATAGAACTAGGAAGAAATGTAAATGATCTTAGACTGGTACATAATAACACTGGATAGTTTTGTGTTGGCACTACTATATGTTTTTTTTTAGGTATATTGGTCCTAAGGGGAACATTACCTACATTACCTAGAAAAAACATGCCTCTATTCAGAGAGATGCACTGCTAACTCATTTCCAGTTGGGCGGGGCCAAAAGGAAGACTGACATTAAAGTTCCTCCAACCAGATTCCTTAAATCACAATCTAGCAGGGATCTGATTGGAGGAGCTATAATGTCAATCATCAGTTATCCCCGTCCAACCCGACTCAAGAAATAAAAGACAGGATGACAGGGAAAATGACAGTGAGAAACGCTATATAAAGGTACATTAAAATACATACTGTATATATTTAAAAAAAATATTTATTTCATTATTAGAACCTAATTTAGTATTCGAGTTCACAGGTGACAGGTCCACTTTAAAGAACCCACCAAGGCAACTGAAGATCACAGTGGCAAACCTTTTAAGGCTTTTCATAGGGGGCTAATCTTTTATAACCATTTAATTAGTTAGATTATATTAAAATACTGCTTGCTTTTAGAATCCTTATTAGCCAGGGTTGGATTGACTGTTTACAACAGAGGTTTTGTAGAAAATTTCTCAGAATGTCTGGGAGAATAACTGTCCTAAGTTATTGCTCAAACCCAAACAAGCATTATTTTACAAAATCATTTGTTACTAGTTGACATTCTTTTATTTGGATATGAGGTTGATATATTTATTTGTACTTAGCAGCCAAGCAATATGGCAGCTCCCACTCATATTTAAAGGGGATGTAAGGCAAACCCTTAAAAGCTGTTGAAATAGATAATAGCTTGAGATATTTAGCTATCTTTGTCCTGTGGCCTATAATGGCTGCTGATTTCATATAGTGATCTTTGTCAGGGTTGGACTGGCCCACCATAATACATATACAGGAAATGACCTAATTTGTACAGATAACTCGAAAAAATAAAATATTTGATAGACACAATTTAGCTGTTTTAGGGCTTTTCTTTAATTCTTCTTTAACCAATGCAAATATGCAGGAAAATAAGGTTATCTGTGTAGAATAACCTATTTCAAAATGTTTTCATGATCGTTGTTTCATTTCTCCTTTAATTTGCGCACACTGCATTTTTTCTTTATTTTAGAAACCCTATGACTTTTTGCTGCAAAAATATGTTATGTTTTCCAATGTGTTATATGTATCAAGGGAACTACTGACATTATAAAGCAAACATGTTATTTATGTTAATTAAAGTTCACCCCCCCCCCAAAAAAAAAACCCCTAAACTAATTACATTAAACTAATTACATTAATAAAGTGCCTAGTGAACAAAATAGGTTTTTGTCTGTGTCTGGATCCTGAGACAGGAGTAGAGTAAATTCAGCATTGTGAGCTGTGGAGTCTGTCCTCTCCTAACCTGTCTCGCTCCTATGGGCTTTTTGCTAGAATTCCCTCCCAGAGAACTAGGAGCATGTGTGTCATGTCTACAGTCACCATGTCACTGTCATTTTATAAACCACGGCATAAATTAACCTCATCACTCCCCAATGACTTTTTTTTTTTTTTATGTGCTTCATGTCTACACACTTCTCAAATTCTGTTTTATAGTCAGATGCAATGTGTAGAAAATTCATTTTTATACAGCTTCCCGAGCAGGAAAGATTTGCCTTCTCTACAAGTCTTTTTTTTCAAATATTTACACAATACAAATAGACCCAATTAGACAGCGTGTGTTGAGATCATACTCGGGGACCCATAGTTGCTACTATTTGTATAAAAAATGTTTATATTCGTTTAATTGTTTGTTGGAGGAACACTTAGCTATAGGTTACTCTGAATGGCTGGGTTTATTTGTTGTTATATTTATAATTAAAGAAGAACTAAAGCTTGTTTCTGTCTAGGGTTGTTTCTTTAAATGGGAGAATACTTACCGATCATCTCCTGTGACGTTGAAGAGAAGGAGTGAACCAGAAGAGAATTGGGATGTAACAGAAGAAAAGATTCCACTATCCCTATTTTAATTTTTCTTCTGGAGAAGATACAACATTCTCCTATGCCAGTGTATAGATCACGCACCAGCTTCCCACCATAAATCTGATTTAACGGAAGGAGAACATGGCAAAGACTTGTTGTAACATAATATGATAACATAGAACCTACTTATAATAATACAATATATCACTCTTTGTCAAACTCTACTTCTGTAGCATGTTTTGAATTGGAGCTTTAAGCGCTCTAGTTAGCAATCAGATACAGTGCAGACACCTTTAAGCATCTGTCTGTTTCATCTTGGAATTGTGATAGGTTCAAGTGAAATGCTAACACGAGGCATTATTTGTGATTGTGTAAATTCCCTTAACAAGCCACTCTGGTGTTTGTAGATTAGACATGTGTGAGACAGACAGATTAAGTGAATGGTAGATATCTGCTACCAGAAGGCATCCCTATATGGAAAAGGCAAATGTGAAGTGTGGAAGAGATTGTGGGTGTTCCAGTCTAGTTGTTTCTTAGAGAGTAAAATCACTTATGTCTATGATATGAGGAGAGGTTAGGCCAAGGTCACAATGTGTTTAATTAGGTTCATTTTTGTCTAAGGTGCAAACTGAAATAGTCTGTGTGATTTATCCCTTAGGAAGCAATGGATTCCAATTTTCCAGCTCAACTACAAAACAGATATTGTAATTTTAGTGCTTCTTGGTACCCACAACTATGCAAATGACACCATCTGGAATTAAACAATGGGAGATAAATTGAGAAACAGAGTATATTTTATTAAATGTGGAAAACAACAACAGTGTACAACGAACTGTACAGAATGACTGCTGAATTTACTATTCCTCCTGATAAAGTCACATGGTCGTTACGAAACGCGTAGAGGAAAGGACTTTGACTGACTTTTATCATTTTATCTACGTCAAGTGTGAGTAGATTTTTACTGCTTTTGAATAAATTGGATTATTTCATCATGGAAGCTCCCTGTTGTGTGTCCATCTAAAAGCCACAGTGAAGGGGTATTGGATTGTTCCCTGTACACAGTACAGCATCATAGGAGAAAGAATCCCTGATTTGGTGTTTAATATTTGAAGCATGTGATTGCTTCTATCTGGTGAGCATATAAGTATTCTCATCCTCCATTTACCCACTATTAGCACACAGTGTGGTGGTGTGTGTTTATTCATTTGTTCACAATTTTCCTACGTGGAGGTGATTGTTACCTTTGAAGCACGTTTGGGCTTTTCACTTCAAAGTGTCATTTATTTTGTGATGCGGCACTATAAGGTGCCTTTGTGTTGTCCTTTTTTCAGGTTTTTCGTTTGAAACATTCAAGAATATATTTTTTGCAACAAATATAAACAGGACTGTGCAGTTTCATAAAGTTTAGTGGTATTTTAAAAGTTACAACTACTACAGGTTTTGCATGAAAGTATCAATGATAAATATCAGCATTATAGCAGATTCTTAGGGGCGAAATTTATTAAGCTCGGAAAGGCTGTTTTCGCTTTTTCAAGATTAATAATTTGGGAGAAGGCTTTGAAATTTCTTGTGGTAAGTATCGCGAGATTTGCCTCGACCGATACTTGCTGCAAGAAACTTTTTTTTATTGAATATATCCATGGAAAGATAGCCATACTGTATGGATATATTCAATAAAAAAAGTTTCTCGCAGCAAAAATCGGTCGAGGCAAATCTCACGATACTTACTGCGAGAAACTTCTAAGCCTTCTCCCGATTAAACTCAGAAAAACTCAGAATTTAATAAAATTCGCCTCTGAGTTTCACAGCATAAATTAGCCCTAGTGTAAAATTGTAGGGTATTCACGATTAGAATAAGGCCAAGAATTAAAGGGGCACTATAGTGCTGATATAACTGCACACATACATATAAAACTCCTTTATACTAAGCCAATTGCTGACACAAATAGTTCAATAAATAATACTTGCCGTTTATTTCCCTTAATTGGTTTTTGAGAGAGCTGAGATTTTCCCCCTCCTCTTTCTGTTCTGCAAGTCAGGCAACATGAGAAGAAAAAGCTGCCAGACTGCTATTGGTTAAGCAGTGTGCTGACCTTTTGGCTGCATAAATTAAGCTAGGAATGCAGGAGATTACAGAGGGAAAGCTAACTTGTGCACATGTGCTAAGTAGTAAGTAGAGCAAAAATGTCTGGGTAAGGGTACCTTTTCATGGAAAACTGGCCAGTACACATCACATACACATTTCCTGGTGTGGGAGTTTATCAGTGCTGTCTATTCAATCATTCTGCGTCACATGAAACATCTACTGGGGAGAAACACTTCTCACTAAGGTATAGTATTGCATATGTAAAGATGTAATCTGACTATAGTTCCCCTTTACCATGGGCATTGCATTTGTACAAATAGACACAAGATAAAATATGCCTCTAAGTTTGTGCCAGTTAATAACAAACATCGAGGTAAAGGGGAAACCTGCACGGAAGCAAAACCATCAATGTTATTAACAACTGCTTTTTCATGATATCTAAACCTGCTGCTCTTCCAGGCCTGTAAATTTCCCAATGCACTGACAACTGTTGAACATCTGTGAATGTGTGGTCAAGGCCTGCTTTATGTTTCTTAAGTAAGCAATTTGATTTACCACTCATTTTGCATTGTGGGTAGAATCTGGAAACAGGGTTACCTTCCAGTACACAAGTAACAAACTATAGTAAAAGATAGCTGGGGTGGCAGGCTAAAGGGAACTTTATACACAGCAGAAATTACAACTGTTTTCGTAGGTTTCAGAAGGCCCTTCTATTTGCGAACCTAAAGCTGTTTAAAGCAATCAAGTATTTTACTCTTTTTAGTATTCAAATAGAAAAAAGAAATTACCATGTAGTCTATATGGTTAATTTAGTTCACTTCCATATTAAATATTCTAGTTGATGGACTAGAAAATAAGAAATGACCTTGTATAAGATAAATTTACTTTCATTTTAACTCACTGTAACCTATGGGTAGTTATGCCCCACAATGGACACCCGCAGGGGCAGATCAAATCATAGTTTATCGTGACAACATCATTAGTCCTGTGATAACACTTTTTATCTGCTGTCTGAGCAAATCAAAGTAAGAGAATTACCAAGGCTACTGTGCAATTTGTAATGTTGCTAACTGGCTACTGTGAAAATTAAGCAAATTAACTAGGCTAACGTGTAATGAGAAAGATTATCTAATATGCACTACTCAACTACTCAGTTGGCCACTAAGCAAATGAACTAGGTAATTGTGCATGTTGTAAGGTTATTTGCTGTCCACTAAACAAATTAAATAGGCTACTGTGTAATGTGTGATGTTACTGATTATCTGTTGGCCAATAAGCAAAAGTTCTGGGCTACTGAGTAAATGAACTGAGAAATATGTCATGTATAATGTGTGTTATTATTGTAGTTGCAGGTTACTGAGCAAAAAGTATGGACTACAAGACAATGTGTATAAAGCAGTGCAGCCCTAGGCAACAGAGTTAAGAATGTGTGGACAATGGCCTGAAAATTGCTGTGCATCATTATATTTTTTTAAAGAATATTGCCATAAAGCTGAAGGTGCTATATGAAAATTATAGTTTTATAAACACGCCTACATATTTAGAAATAAAGTGAGAAAGTCAGCTGGTATGGGCACACAGGGCAGGGCATATTGCGGGTTTCAGTTAATTATCTGTGTGCATGTGACACAATGTGCATCTGTATATGTGTATGAGACAGTGGGCGAAATTTATTAAATACGGAATTTTTCCGCACGTGTGGAATTTCGGTCGATTTCCGATCGCACGTGCGGAATTTCGGTCGATTTCCGATCGTGCGGTAAAAATTCCGCACGGAATTTAAATTTCGCCCTTTATAAATTTCGCCCAATGTGTAATCCTGCGTATGTGGGTATGGGATAGTGTGTAGTCTTGTATATGTGTGTGTGACAGTGTGCAATCTTTTGTATATATATTCTTTATCAGAATATATACCTTGATCAAGAAGTAGTCTAGTAACCTTTACTAGATATTATTGTGCAATATCTGTGGTACATACCCTCATCTTGGTATGTACTGTTAACAACCACCCTCTGTTATCTTTCACTGAGCTACTTAATAACCCACTTACACATTTTTTGCCTAGTCCGAACATTCTATGTTTATGTAACACTACTTTATAATACAGTATTAAATGTTCTTAAAAATCAATGTATTTGACATCCAGTGACTCATTCTAGAACTACCTTCTCATAGAAGCTGATCAGATTAGTTTGACAGGATTAATCCCCCCATAAATCCATGCTGATATGGAATCATTTATTTGTTGTCACTGAGATCCAGACTCCAGAATTGCATAGAAAGCCTTGAAAATTCTAACCACAATAGAAGTTAAACTTTCAGGTGTATAGTTCTCAAAATAAATATTAAAAAAATAAACTTTCTTAAGAGTTTACCCACCCTGCCTACATGCCTGACTAGGAAAGAAAAGCCCTTCCATCTGAGCCACCTATAGGCTGTGAACCCAGTAGTTCCTCCCCAATGCATACTTCTACATTTTTATCTAACACTATTATTGATTGATAGATATAGGTTCAGAAATGGTTTTACCAAAGTTTGCCAAACCCATATTTTGTGTAATGAGCATTATATCATTTTTAAACAAATCGTGTTTACCTTGGGCACATGAATATGTGTCATAAAACCAATAATACAAAACATATAAAGCAAAGCCGTTTAACTTAATTTTTAACTCAGTTATAGCTCTTTTTTCTTTGATTGTCTGGCCTGAACTACTTCAGTTAACACAAGACTGCCAGGCATGAGATAGAAATACATTAATCAACCAAAGATAGGGCAAGACTTGAATACAAATGTATGACCTGCAGTCCCTTTCTAAACACATACCAAGAGACCTGAAGTCTGAGGGTAGATATTGTTTGATATTTCTTTGCTTTCCTCATTAATCTCTGCCTCGTGCCTGAGACATCAGAAGGGAGCACGGATTAACATAAAACTGTGTAAACAAGACTGAAATGAGAGTAAGGGAGAGAGCAGCAGAGTCAAAGAGGGAGGGAGACATAGAGCGAAAGTAGATAGGCTTGAGACAAAAAAGTGACAGTAGGAGACACTGAGTAATGTAGTGTGACTGAAGATGATTGAGAGGTAAAATGTAAGAAGGATCTGATGAAAGACAGGTGGCAAGCATACACTTGGGCTTTGGCAGGGAATCCATTTGGCTGGCATTCATATAAGCTTCTGACAAAAATGATCAAGTTCTGCAAGCACAGAAAGCTTGGAAAACATTCTACCTAAAGTTTTAACCTTTTTCTCACTGACAAAATGGAACATTCCAAGGTTTAACTACATACCCATGGCAGTAATAAAATGAATAGTGAGAACTGTCATATGCAATTATGTCTATTCAGTGAACAAAAGATGAATTGACCCTGCCATAATAAACACATCATACTGAGCACATGGGTTACTGAATAATATTTTGCTGGTATATTATATTCTATTATATTCCAACAGTGCAACAATATATATTATTACAAAAGTCAGAATAAGTGGGGAAAAAAAAACATTGATTCAGTGACTTAATAGTATATTAAATCATGCTGTAACAGGTTTAGAGATCTTTAGATGGAGTGGAACATGATAAAATGGTTTACCCAAAACCACAGAGAACTCTTACATTCTAATGGGAAAATAGGATTATACACTAAGGGGGTACTTCAGGAAAGTGCGAACTTACCTTGCGATGCTTCTCATCACCTCGCCGAGACTGGTACGTGCTCCCTTCTCTCCTGCAAGCGGAGATCAGCGAACGCTTTAAAGGTACTTCGTCTTGGCGAGGTGACTCGAGTGGTCATGAGATGAGACGAAATACCTTTAAAGCGTTCGCTGATCTCCGCTTGCAGGACAGAAGGGAGTGCGTACCAGTCTCAGCGAGGTGAATTGAAGGATCTCAAGGTAAGTTCGCACCTTCCTGAATTACCCCCTAAGGCTGAGGAGGGGGGGAGAGGGATGGATATATTTACAAAAAAGACGTTAACAGTAATGTACTGTCTATGCAGTTTTTTTTAAAGTAAATACCAATATTGCTGTGTTTATTGCTAGATTTACAATTTTATTAGGCTGGACTTTTTTCTTTTACAAATTATGTTTTAAACTGAATTTTGTAAATATAATAGTTTTGTATTCTGAAATATAGTTTTTGTGACACAAAACCCTATTCTGTAATACAAAATAAATTTCCTATCACATAAGTCTCTTTTCAGTACAAGTCTGTATTGTTTCAGCAAATACATTTAGTGGCGCAAAATGGTAATCTCAAATCACAAAAGCAATTTTGAACCATATGGCCATTTGGTAATACAGGAAGGCCCTTGTGATACGGACCTGATTTTTGTCCTGTTACATTTTATTCTGTGACCACAAAATTATATCTAATAGGGCATAACCAGCACTTTGTGACTACCACATACTTTTTGTAACACTTAATTATGACTTTGTTGCTGCCAAATACATTTTGTGATACAGCATAACATTTGTGTTCATAAAATTCTATACAATTACAACAGCTAAAGGTCATCTGAGGTTTGGACAAATAGTCTTTTAGTGCCAAATCAAACTAAATAAGAAATATGTGCTACCAAAAAAGATGGTAGTAGTATAAAATTTATAGAATCTGTTCAGTGGACTTTTGGTGAACTGATTCACTTACAAGATTAGAAAATATGGATATTTACTAATCAATTTACATTCATGTGTCATATTAAGTATAATACAGTATTATTGTACTGAACACAGAACAACAATAAAGCCAATGTAAGGAGTGTATTAAAGTGCATCTGTCACCTCAAAACTAATACAAATTTAGGTTGTACTAATGAAATAAATGTTTTTGTAAATATATATGTATTTTAAAAAATATACCTTTATACAGTGTTTCTCTCTGTCATCTTCCCTGTCAGCCTGACTTTTCTTTCCCGAGTGTCGGGTGGGCAGGGCTAAATAATGATTGACATTATAGCTCCTCCAATCAGATCCCTTAAATCACGATCTAGCAGGGATCTGATTGGAGGAACTATAATGTCAGTCATCATCACCCAACCCAGGAAAGAAAAGACAGGATGACAGGGAAGATGACAGCGAGAAATGCTGTTTAAAGGTACATTTAAAAAAAAACAAAAAAACATATATATATTTACAAAATGTGTATTTCATTAGTACAACCTTAATTAGTATTAGTGCTTTGAGGGGACAGGTGCACTTTAAAGAACACATCCTGGACTGCAGAGCTTGCAATCTAAATCCAGAGTAACAGTAAATACAACCAGAAGAAGTAGTATATTATTTTGCTAATGGGTCATGTCTAATTGGATTATCAGTTAGCTTGATGCTGATGCTTGAAAGCTATAGGCCCGTGGCTACTTAGTTCATTTATTTCCATTTTTTACCTACACTTTGAAATCATATTCTTTCTTTAGTTTATTTTTTTTTTGCTTTTTGTCAAAATGGTTTCCTGATGCTTATCTAAATCATCTTTGTGATGACATTACAGCACTCTTTAAAAGATATTTCCAAGTGTTACTTTGGTCCAGTATTCTGAATGTTATACATGTAACTCAGAGTGCAAGCTTTTCTGCAGCTCTTAGCAATGGATTAGTTAATGTCTGTCAGAAAATAAGTGAGAGCTTCATAACACTAAACATTTTGTTGACTGCACCTCTTAGAGCCAGCCACGAGTACGGTATAACTGGGTGTGTTTAATGGGAATAAGCTACTGTTTGTAAGTATGTTTGTGCTAGGAAACTTCAGCTGTGGTAATTAACAGAATCATGTCATGCTAAGGGAAATTGCAACCCCCACAAGCATGGCATCATCTTTTAGTTCCAAAAACAACAAGGCACAACATAGGTATTCCAATACACATGAAGTATTTTCAACCCCCTGGAATCTCAGATGAAAATAAGTGTCTTGTTAACTCATTTTGCCAATGAAAGGAGAATAAATCAGACTAAATTGAGGGAACAATCAACTGAGGGTCCGAATATAATATGGTTGCACAGCATAGAGCTTTTTTTGTCCAAGAGTTTACAGCTAATAACAGTGGATAGGTGGCAACGAGGAGACAAACTTTTCTACCTCTGTTTAAAAGAAATATTTAACCATTGGTGACCATATTGATATCAATATTCAAAATTCTGACCCTCAGCCATCTCCTGATAAACTGTACTGTTATTTTGTAACTAAAATTATGTGGAATTCATAAAATGCTGCTTTAAAGTTACAATTCCGTAAACAATTAGTGAAGTCCAGAGATCCACTAACCCTTCTTTGGTGACATCCAAAGGGTCCTTTAGATCTGAGGGCCCCCACTCCCCCACACCCTGTGTTGCAAAGTACAGAGCATTTGTCACAAGATGGCGTTTATAGGACTATCTCACCTTCCCTCTACCACCTTGACTAAAGTATGGTAGAAAATTGTAATGGAAATCTTAATCCACTAGCTGAGGGAGTGGAGTGTAAAATATTCTGACAGAGTCAGTCAATGACCTCCCTTATACTCCCAGCTCCCTTATTTTTTTGGAACCTGTCTGTTCCCTAAAAACTATTAAAAAGCAAAAATAAATATGGCGCCCTTTCCTTGTTACTTATGAGGTCTGAGATTGCATTTTTACCCAATAAAAATTGATATGAGGAACCTTTAAATATGCTTCAAAATTTATAATATTTGCAATTAACTGTTCCCTATATTGTCACTTTAACATGATAAACTCCATAATAAATACCTATGCTTTGGCATTTTTCTAAACACTATAACTTACCTGAATTATTTTTTGTCATATAATTTCCACTTTTATTTCCCTCTACATTTTTTCATATTTTGTGTACATATTTTTCTATGTTACCTAGATTCTGAAAAGTGATAATGATTTAAATGCCACTTACTGGAAAACGAAAGGATGTTAGAATTTACTGAGGAATTCAGGGAGAATATAAGGAACAAGCTAAAAGCCTGTTTATAAGTTAAGATTATATCTACAGCTTTTCTCATAAACAGTAAAGGGCATATCATTAATATCATTAATCCATGCTGGTGGCCTTAGCAAATAGTTTATATAGATAGCTATTAAACAGCATTATTAATGGTAATACAGTATAATAAATACATATATCTTTTCAAAAGCATCTAACCAAGCTATAACACTTTGTTCATAAACATATATATAAAGGACTATAAATAATAATTTAACCGTTGCTTGTAATCATTGTTTGTTTCACACCAACTAAAACTGAACGTTTAAAAAAGTATTGTGGTTAATGTAATGCATAATATTAGTTTATTGTTCAAGTGTATATGCTGACAAAAACCTCAATACTAATATTTTGTAGCAAAATGTCTCAAAATACAACATGTGTCAACAAGCCACCTCTTTTGAAATAACCTCTCTTCACTTACTGAATAGGTAGATGATCCATGGAAAACCAGCTCAGAGATTAATGGCAGTAAAACTCTCTCTCTGAAGAACTTGTATCAGCTTGCGTCTACACATAGCTTGGTTATTTGGACTTTGATGAAGTTCAGTTCATATTAATGACAATGTGGCTACACAGTTAAGTCACGGTGGTTCATTAGATTAATTTTTTTTTTTCAAATCAATTCTCTAAAAAAAAATACTTTCTTACATTTACAGAAATCTGTCCTCATAACAAGGACTGCTTCTTTTTCAAGAAGACATATACAGTAGAAAGGGCATACCCTACAAATATAAAGCCTTAATAAATGAAAAAGTAGCATCAACTTGTATTATTGCACATGCATTGTAAACCATATTTAGACGTATGTTTAAAAGATAAAATTATACAGATTAATTTTAAAAAGTAATTTATTGAAAGTAAAATAGCATCCACATAACATATACTATATAATATCTATGAGAACAGTAAAGAGCTGAATAAAGGGTGTTGCTAGATCATTAAGATACCATTTAGGATACATACAGTACCTGCTATGTGTATGTTGATTGACATGCATTTAGCAGGGATTGGGTACAAGAACACTGAGTCAAAAATGAACACCATTCATGCAATGATTGTGTACTATCTGTTTATAAATTATAATAATAAAGTTTACTGTTTTGATTTTACCCTCTAATTCTTTATTTTGACCTCATGAATTAATGAATTTCCTATCTCTGTCTCTGTTCATAATCTATGCTTCAGGATTACATAGGGTTCAGTGAAGTGTTGAAATATGATTCACTTTTAAGGGTAAGCACTACAATCTTCTAATGCCTGCAATAGGACACTTGTATATATGACTCTTATCTAATTTATAAAGATACATAGATTCAAAGTAACCCCTACTATTACCCACAGGGCCTCCCTCGACTGTTCAATCTTGTGCCACGCCAAATCATGCCTGGGAATCTGCAATGGGCGGCAGGGATTGGCCATCTTAATGGTAGCATCTGACTGCCAAGTATAAATGCAGACACACGTTTATACACACATATATATAAATACCATATCTACAGTGCTTTTTTTGTAAAAAAAAAAATTTCCGGTATACATTAATTAATTTCTCATAAATATAAGTATAATCAATAAATATTAAGCATGTCACGGGATTAAAAGATATTGAATGGCACAATAGAGGCAGCAAGAAGATAATTGACGTCAAGAATAGCTAAGAAGAGCTAATACCAGTACAACAATCATTTTAAGTTCTCAG
>WMED01009406.1:0-16332 GCA_019650415.1 Pipa parva | reverse complement strand
TACATTTACCATCTATTCCGTTAGCCAATAAAAGGTATCCCCTATACTCTCTTGTCTTTGATATGCTGTCAATAACGCTTCACAACTATTAGTATTCATTTATAGCAAATAATCACAAAATATGGCAATAAATCAAATTGTGAGTTGAATTACTAAGTATTATAGGATCTCAGCTTACATAGTTATTACTCTATGTAACTGTATGAACCACTCAAAGAAGTTTTAGACTGAACAATATAGATAACTATAAGATGGTTTAACTGGCCTAGCGTGGTATAACAATGACCAACAACTTGCAGAAAAATTGTAGCTTTTCTTTATGGAAAAGGTAAACTTATCCGTATCTAAATGGTACCGGTTTCCAAATATACCATCATAAGAAAGGTATAGTTGTAAGAATGAATCTTTATTAATAGCATTCTGACAGGCCAGCAAAACTTTATCTTTAATAATTAGTTTGAAATTTATCTTCTTATCCTGGTCTACAGAGAAATCTTACCTAGTCATTTATTTATCATGATTTTCCAAAAACTTTTCTAATAAAAGCTGAAACTTTTAATGACAGAGAGAGACAGAGAAAAGGTCCCTGTCCACAGGAAAGATCTGTCACCTTGCCTGGATCTAATTGACAGTATTAATTGGAATATGCATTTTTAATTTTCCTAGCACATCCCCTTTTGTTAACTGATGCTCGTTACCGCTCTGTACTTGTATAGGAATTATTCTGCATTACACTGCACTGCCTACCAGCAATGTATTAGATGTTGTTAGACTACAATTGTATTCTTTTATAAACTGTTGACATAAAAAAAAAATAAACATTAAGGTGGATAAGGACATTTCCACCTTTTCCATTAGTTTCTCCCTGTTTCACTGTTGATTTCTTTTATCCCTGTACCTTTTGATTCCCCTATTTTTAGGGTCGATAAAAACTTTTCCCCATCGTAAAAGATTGTTCAGATAAATGTAAATCAGTTAAAAGTGCTTTTCAGCATTTTTCATTGCGCTCACCTTCTATTTCTGATTGATATTAATATCCTTTTACAAGGGGAAATCTTTTTTGACTGCCTTAATGACAGGACTGACTCCACAGGAAATAATTAGGTTTTCACCAGCCAAGCAAGCATACACTTTTAGTGGATAAAATTTACTTTCAACATAGTAAATAGGCAAAAACAGAAATAGCAATAAAAATAGGCCGTTTCTCCTGAATTATCTGGACTGTATCCTCATCAACCTTAGTAAATATCCCTTAGATCCTGAACAGAAATCAGAAAATAGGTTAAAAGTTATTATGGAAAAGCAAGTTAAAATTCCAGTTGAGAAGATGAATATTACTAAAATACTTTTAAGTTTTAAGCGGGAACACTGCGAGATCTCGCACAGTAAACTCAGAAAGACCATTTAATAAATTACACCCTTACGGAAGAGTGAATCAAAAGTGACACTTATTTACATGAGGCCTAGTTATGTACAGTAACCAATCAGCAGTTAGCCTTCTCTGGTATGGGAGAGCTAGCATAATGAAATTCCCTTTAATGTGGTCTTCCTATAAGATTCGATAAAATAAATTAATCTTGTAGGTTTGCGTGCAACATTTCAGTTTTATAAATATCCCTTAATCATATTTTATATTTTTAAAATATTTATGTCATGCCTGTTTTCTTTGATTAATAACCTTGATGTAAGTCTACCACCGTTCTTTAGGGATGTGTAATGTACAGGTTTGGTTGTATCATAATAGCGATTGTAAGCTATTTACTCATCTTAGACAAAAGCTGGATAGAAAATTATTATTTTATGTTGCATCTAAAGGATGATCATAGCTGATCATTTATTTGTGTCCATGCACGCCTGATGTATTTTTATATTATTAAATTATAACACAATATCTCCCCCCATCATATAAAACCTAGAAAAGGGAATTTTCATTGTGTAATAGTCTCGAATTACCCTAATGTACACAACCCTTTGAATGTGTGAATGACGATAAATATGCAGAGTCCCAAAATGACCTTTTAAATATATAGCGATGATTTAAATTACGGGGCATTAGGGAGGTTTATAATTAACATTGTCTGCAATATATAAGAAATAATTAGGATTGTGTAGATTCAAGGGGTGAAAACAGTCTAGGTACATTTTTCTAGTCATTCTTTAAATATTTTTTTAAGTTTTTCTGAGCTTGACAAAGTAAATTTCTCCATTCATTGGTGTATCTCTTTCATTTTAAAACAAATTTGAGGCCACTGAGAGTAGCAGCATCTAATAATGAAGCAAATAAATAATGTGGTAGCCCTCTGCATTTCTATACATATTTAACAGCTGTTGATGATTAATTACTTACTTAGTCAATTGAATATTATCCTCCAAGGACCTTTTCTCCACCAGTTTTTGAGACAATTGCTCCTGCAGGGTTTCCAGTTTGTCACTCACTTCCTTCAACTCAGCTCTCTTGATTTTTAGTTTGTCAACGTAAATCCGAAGGTCTGCTTCTGCTGCATGCAGTCTTTGTCTCTTTGGGGCTACAATCTGCATGAGAAACCCAGCAGTTTTTTTATTATACAGTGTTAAAGTACATCCATCTGCTCACTTTATTTGGTACGGTTGTGAATAACGTTACCAAAGTGAAAAATTCAGAAATTGTCTGAGTTTCAGGATAACTCATGGTTATTTATGACATGCAGGTGACATGAAATCATTTGTTCCACCCGAAGCCTAGAATCTTTCCAGTGTATACTCTTTATTAAAAAAAGGTAATGTGTTTTTTTTTATCTGCAAATATATTATAAACATTTTCTATTTAATATGTTCATTTCAAGTAAACTTTCCTTAGTAAAAATAAACCCAAAATGCAGAGATTCAGAACACATTTATAAAGCAGATAACTCAGGTGCATTTTGTCTCTTTGGTTATGTTGCACATCTTTTGACAAATGTATGTATATGTTACTGGCTGGCTCCTTGTGTTTCTCCAATCCACACCACTTAGCTCCATGATGTTGTGGTGGAGCATTCAAATTGAACTTCAGTATGGTATAATGGTTCTTCTTTGCTCTTGTTCTGAATGCTGTGTGATTTGGTCCTCTGCCATTGGTAGCATCCTGTTACATTACGGCTATTTTATTATTCAGCTTTTCTTGCCTCAAGCTCTACTACAGCCCAGTAATTTTGCACCAGTTTTGCATCTACTTGGTGCTCCCTGGCAGCAAAGCCCATACCCACTTAAAAGGACTGGTAGCTCTATGACTCCACATCAAGAATTAACCTCCTTGAGTTTAACCAGAGCTGTTATGAAAAGGATCCACAATCTAGTGCCCCTGTGGTGTAGTAATAAGCCCAAACCTTTTTGGTGTAACAGCTTTTAATGATTGAGGTGCATATAAAAAGGCTTAAAATTTACTATAATGAATTTCACATTTTTATACAAATGACAGTCTATCTTTAGAATAGTTAACATTCCTAATATAACATTGATTTTATTTTAGTTTTATTTATAAAGGTGCCAAGCATGTCATGAAAACAAAACCGATAAAATCAGACAAGACCTTATAAAAGACTCCTTATGACATAAATCCATTAACAACTGCTTTCAGTTTTAAAAGAGCAAGTCCAACTTATTAACCACTTCTTTATAAAACTCTTAAGTTTCATGAATATTTCACAAATATACTGATGCCAAGAATCCTGATGGAGAAATCAACATTTCATGGTAAAAAAGAAAAACCCAGAAACTACAGAAGTTAAGGGGATTCATATAAAGAACCCCAAAACAGGAACAAAATATTAATGAGCTTCAAAAATAGTACAATTAAATTATTTATAAATCCTCACTCTGTTAACCATTAGACTACATTAAACTGGTTACGTTTAACAGTTCATATAGGATAACAGCTTAAGATACACCCAGTGGACTGGTCAGTGGGGATGTGACTTGTTCAGTACACTTCTCGGAATAAGAGTACTTTGGGCACTAGCTGCCCTGAGGATAGGCTGGACACTAAAGTTCCTCTCATTAATCTCATTAGTTTATATACTGTATATAAAGATAAAGATAGAGAGAGAGAACCCTATGAACTGCTCAAAAAACAATAGAATGCCCCTATTAAACAGAAACATGCTGGAATATACCCCTACCTTCATCAGCAGTACCTGATTTACATCTAAGGCAGATATAAGCACAGAATGCTTAGCGCCTTAGGCTATACTCACTAACTGTCTGTGCTCCCTTCTGAAAATAATCACAGAGTGAATTTTGCAGCAGACTGAAGTGTTTTATCATAAGGTTCAACATTTGAAAGGCGAAAATACAACTTGGTTATTGTTTGGTTAAAAAATTAATCTTCCATTGTTTATTAACCAGAAAGACATTAAATTAACAACTTGGAAACATTTCCTATTAAACGGTCAATAGCCACACCCAAATAACTTCCGATGTTCTCTTTAATCAAAAGCCGTTATCAAGAATAAAACTTTACCTAAAGAGCAAAAACCTATTAGGGATTTTCTAGTGATAAACAAACAGATGAAGGTCACAATTGGGCAGTGCGGTCGCTCAATGGTTATCACTGCTGCCTTGCAGCTTTGGGTTTAATTCCACCCTGGACTTCATCTGCATGAAGTCTGTATGTTCTCTCCAGACACTCTGGATTCCTCCCACAATCCAAAAACATACATCTGTGTATGTGACTAAATAGGGAAACTAGATTGTAAGCTCTACAGGGCAGGGACTGAAGTGAATTATGAATCTCTGTAAAGCGCTGCATAATATATCAGCACTATATAAATGAATAAATACAAATACAATTCAATCCAGTTACAATCTTCTAGAACTTGATTCCTAAATTAGCATCTCCTATAGCCTTAGGAACTTTTGAGATGGCCCAAAACACATTTGTTACAAATTTTAAAAATGCCAATTTTCTCTGCGTTCGTTGATCAATAATTAGTTGCACCAATTTGTATATTTTGGCATCTTTTCTGGCATGACAGAATTATTAATTATAACAAAACTTTGCTGGCCAAAGACTCTGAGATTGCTGTCAGTGGCCTCCAGTTTCATCCAATTGAATTGCACCAGTTTTAACCCACTCTTATGCCTGCTATAAGGAAAAAAAAAAGCACTTCTTTAACTTTAAATATCTTTGATTAATTATCCAAATGGATAAACTGTGATTAATAATAACAAGTTAAGATTCTAATATTAATGTCCTCATCCTTGTAAAGTTAACGTTACAGAAATTCCTTATTTATGTAATTTTTTTTTCCTGTAATAAAACAAGACTCTATTCTAGACCCTTTTCTGCATGGTTTACGGTGTTTAATGAGGTTCTTTTATCTGGAACATGTAGTGCTCATGCAGTGCAACCTTAGAATGTTGGTGGTATTATTACCGTCGTCATTTTCTGGCCAATTAAAATCTTCTATTGACCCAGAGGAAATAGAAGGTGTTTCTTTGTTCTGTCACATTCTCTGCATTTATAAACACACATTAATAGTTGACGCCAATGTAAACTGATTTGTTCCCATAAATAAATTCATGAGCCAGGGGTTTCATCTTTGCATCTAATTGACATATGATCTAATCTCCACCGTTTCAGCCTAATTTACTCAGATGGCCATGGAATCCACAAAACATTGTTTATATGATAGTCCCCACACACTATTAGCTTTAAAGGACAACTCCAAACTACTCCCTAACTAATTCAAGCCTCCTAGTCCCTGCAATCCTCTAGTCTAATTAGCAGATTTTTAATCACAGAACAATAATCCTATTACCAAAACATTATTGTATACAGTAATCCCCAATAGCTCCTGCCAGCTTACTGTGCACTTTGTAAGGTAGCACATTTAAAAATACTAACATTAACCTTTTCCTATCCTGTGTCCCCTAGAGGGGGACATTCCAAAAAATTCCATTCCAATCATTGGTCCCCTGGCAGGGGACATCAATATTACAGACGTATTTCAGACGTATTATTTCCTGCTAATTTCTTTGATAAAATTCACAGATATTGCATGAAATGTCTAATTTCACATTTTTCACCAAAAATATTAGGATTTCAATGGGCAGAACAGGAAATTTTATTGGATAGGAAAAGGTTAATGATCTTTTCATAAGATTGGAGCATACATCTTTAAAAAGTAATTTAAAGGAAATACCACATTACTCTACCAAATGATGAAAGTGTTTAGAAATGAACCAGTTTAAAAGTAACTGTAATTCAAATGCAAAATCATTATTTATTGTGTGAAATAACTGGAGGTATTATAGCCACCTCCACTAGGTGGGGATACAATTCTATTCCAGTTTTAGCTTTTATTCCTCTCTCCATATTTTGTAATGTCTCTGCTTTTTCCTTCTCATATCATGAAATGCATTTAATATAAAATGTGCTAATGGTAATGTGGTTTAGAATTGTTATTTATACATTCTAATATTTGCTATGGGGATGTATTTTAAATGATTTATTTAAAAATCAAACACTGAAGCAATAAAACATTTCAGATATTTTTGTTCTCATGTAAATTAGGGATATGTAACTGAAAATATAAATAATTCAGTAATTAATATCAATGCGATTTGGAAACTTTCTAAATCTGTTACCCTGGCCAGATGGTACAGTAAACTAGTTCTCTTACATGAATTTCTGAGAGCTGGACTAATCCAGTCCTAAATATAATTTAGAATGGCATTTGTGTGCTATAAGTGACTTGGGCCTTTTATGACTGCAGCTCCCACATGACAACATTGACTTTCTTTTTCACAAGGAAGTTATAGACGCAAAGAACGCACGTGTGGCTTTATGCTAGCAGCTGCCAATTCAATAATTTCTGCTAGTTAAAGTGCACCTGTCACCTCAAAACTAATACTAATTTAGGTTCTACTAATGAAATAAACATTTTTGTAAATATATATGCATAAAAAAAAAAATGTAATTTTATACAGTGTTTTTCTCCGTCATCTTCCCTGTCAGCCTGACTTTCTTTCCCAAGTCGGGTTGGGCGGGACTAAATGATGATTGACAATTATAGCTCCTCCAATCAGACCCCTTAAATCATGATCTAGCAGGGATGTGATTGGAGAAGCTACAATTGTCAATCATCATTTAATCCCGCCCATCCTGACTCAGAAAGTAGTCTTTTTTTGTGATTCATTCTTAGATAATTAAATTAGCCTTATGCATTAATTTTTGCTAAAACATAGTGCACAATTAAATGGAAATTTATTTTTATATTTATACTGTAATTAACTTGTATGGCATTACTGAAAAAATATACCAGTGCATGCCCTGCAAATATCTGTGAAGGAGTATATGTTCTGTTAGCTCTAAAATAATAACACATTGATTGATATATCAAATTTTATTTTTATTAAAATTTTTATTAAAAATTATATTTTGTATATAGTCCAATAATATTTTTTTAATTAAAAACCTGCAGAAATATAATTTGTTCTATCCTTAAGCACTATGGGCGAAATTTATAAAAAGCAAAATTTAAATTCCGCTCGCACGTGCGGAATTTTTCCGCACGTACGAAAATTTTTACCGCACGAACGGAAAACGATCGAAAATCGATCGAAATTCCGCACGTGCGGAATAATTCCACATTTAATAAATTTCGCCCACATGTGAGTATATTAGCTACAAATATGCAAATGCCATATATATATATATATATATATATATATATATATATATATATATATATATATATATACACACACACACATTATAAAAAAAAATTATTTTTAACCTGTTCCATATGGTGTAATATAAGCAATATTTCCATATTTCTTTTTTTCACTCATTTTTATTTAGGTTTGTTAATTTTGTTTGTAGAAAAGTGTTTGCCTACTTTCGGTTAATGAAAAAACATTATTTCCTAGAGAGTTGACTTGGTCATTTAGGGGGTAATTCAGGAATGATTGAACTTACCTTGCGATGCTTCTCACCACTTCGCCGAGTCGGGAACGCTTTAAAGGTACTTCGGCTTGGTGAGGCGACTCGAGTGGTTGCAAGGTGAGCCGAAGTACCTTTAAAGCGTTCACTGATCTCCGAGTGCAGGAGACCAGGAAGCGCGTACCCAACTCGGTGAAGTGGTGAGAAGTATCGCAAGGTAAGTTCGATCGTTCCTGAATTACCCCCTTAGTCACATTTAGAGCTGTTCTCCAATTGAGAAAGTACATTGATGTGAATATAAATCGTAAATAGAAGGGAATCTGCATTGTAAACACTGTGAAATCAATCTTTTTTTGATATGGGCTTTTTTTAAACATATAAACAGAATAAAAAAAGTCCAGTGAATTGAAATGATCTTTATAAATTTCCATAAATAGATAGTAGCACAGTAACATAGTAGCATAGTTTATAAGGCTGAAAAAAGACACAAGTCCATCCAGTTCAGCCTATTTTCCTGCAATGTTGATCCAGAGGAAGGCAAAAAACCCATGAGGCAAGAGCCAATTATCCTCATATTAGGGAAAAAATTCCCGGCGAAATTTACTGTATTAAACTCGGAAAAGCTGTTTCAGAGTTTTCAGAGTTTATTAAATTTCACCCTCAAATATGACAATCAGAATAATTCCTTGGATCTACTGACCCCCTAGTTTTCTTGTACCCATAACTTAATATATTCCTAACTTAAGGAAAGCATCCAGACCTCTTTTGAACTTTTGTATGGAATCCACCATAGCAACTTGCACAGGCAGAGAGTTCTATAACTTCACTGCTGTTACAGTAAAAGAAAACTCTTTCTATGTTTGTGCAGAACTTTCTTTCCTCTCGATCTCTAGATGCAGAGGATGCCCCCGTATTATACTTACAGTCCTTGATGAAATTGATTGTGGGAGACACTTTTGTACTGATCACTGACATAGATGGTTAGAGTATGAAAGTGCTAAGGCATCATAATGGATTAAATGTAAAATTTGCAAGGGGTGTGTTGGGGGGAAGGGACCCTGCAGGTAAATAATAATAATAATGTTCTTATAACATAATAAATCACTTCTGTTCTGAGTAAATTATTCACCATTGTGAAACTATTTCCTGTTTTAATTGGGTAAATCCCAGCACCCAATTAAGTTACAAGAAAATTCCTTTACTCTCTCTAACCTGATATAGAAAGGAAATGGAAAATTCACTGGACAAGCCAAAATCATCCTCCTTTACTCAATAACCTAGAGCTCTTTAGAACAGACATAATTAGTTTGACTGGGAAAACAATTCCTACATTACTTACATACTTTAATGTTTACTAATTAAATACTTTGGGGTTGTTTTTTTTTACCTTTTATTCTTTATAATAAAAACAGGCTAATAATTAATCAAGGTGAAATGTTCATGCTTTAGAATATCTGGTCCACAGAGAATCTTTAGCATTTAATGGAACATTATACAGAACTCATACCTGGATGAGCAAAAAACAACAACAAAAAAAAAAAAAACAGCGTAGACTCTTATCTTAATATTAAATCAAAAGAAATGAATTGCCTGTCCATGAATATGAAAAAACCTTTCAAGTCTATATTATGATTTGTCATAACAACAGAATACAATCTTAACAAACCCATTATAAACTCAAGGCAGGTATTTACATACATTATACAGCAGCCTTCTTTTATAATTCAGTTAATGTTAATTATAGATTTATTTTAATACCATGCTATGTCATAAACTTGAGTTGGGTATGAAAAAGGGAGACAAAACCATTAGAATGTTAGCTTAATATGGTACTAAGATTGTAGACAGAGTAAACATGGCTAGGGGTTTATTGTGGCACTAAGAATGTTATAACAACAGTAGCAAAACACTGGGGCCAGTATGAAGTTAAATAAACCATGTAGGCCAGGAGACTCATCGGAAGCCATTTTATTAAAGACCTGGTTTGGAAAAAGTAAAATCTGATCTGCAGTCAGCCAGTATATCTTTGAAAGAAAATTTGGGTATAGAAGTACAGATATGGATTTTTAAGCTGAGAGTCAAAATAATAATAAAACAAAAAAACAATAAAAAAATCAAATCTGGTTGATATTTACAGACCTTACATTGAACTCTTAGGGGGAATTCAGCATGCAGCGAAGTGAGCTACGATGCGTTCGGCTTACTTCACAAATGGTAGTATGCGCATGCTGATGTCCTGCGCGCGGACATCAGCATGCGCATTAAAGGGATTCCCGTCTCGGCGAGACCAAAAGAGTTGCCTCGCCGAGATGGGAATCCCTTTAATGCACATGCTGATGTCCATGCGCAGGACATCAGCATGTGCATACGACCATTTGCGAAGTGAGCCAAACGCATCGTAGCTCACTTCGCTGCTTCCTGAATTACCCCCTTAAGGTGGATACACAAAAGAGAATTGAACTGCTGTTATAGGCATGTTTTTGAGTGATTATGCCATCCTGTTAAACAGTCATTTTGATGAATACAAACTCAGCCAAGATGGCGGATTCTTTACCGTTTTGGACAATAAATTCAGTTTGCCAATGCAAAAACTCTCTATTTGCAGACACTGGCAGACTGGATCTACAGTCTTGATAGATTAAGAAGGAAAATAAACAATTTTTATAGTTTGACAATCTGTACACTGATAACTTACTTCTGTCACAAAATTGTACCATGTATACCTTTCTTAAGAATTCATTGTATGTATGTATATTTTTATTTATAAAGCGCCACAAGGTTATGCAGCGCTGTGCAATCCAATAATAATACAGACAAGGGTAAAGTTCGGATCAAAGAACAAGTGAAGTAAAATACAAGCATACAATCAACAAAATACATCACTCTAAGTGCAAGGTCATGATTGAAACAAGAGGATAGAGCTCCCTGCCCCTTAGAGCTTACAATCTAAGTAATGTAAAGAAATGAGGTTCAAGTTATAAACAATTTTATGTAATAGATAATAATGAAAACTTAATATTTGACTTTCCACTACAATGACATAAAAAGCTGTCAAGAGCTCCTGCTGGATTGCATCACCCAATACTAAATTTTTTGATGTTATGACAACACCACATTGTGGTAATGGCATTCAGAATTCTGCTCTAGCTACTGTTCCCATTTTATGGCTATAGCATCTGCCTTACATCTGATAAATATCCACTTTGAAATCTTCTCATCAATGCATGCCAGCAGTGGAGTCACAAAACAATCAATTGCACTAGGAATTGTTTTATTTAGATGATTACTAAAATAAAGAGCCATTATTGACATTTCCAAGAAATAAAGTCTGAGTGGTCTATTTCTATACCCTGACCATTTATTGCAGTTCTAGTATTTCAACATAAAATATAATCAAAACGTTAGCTTTATATTAATACTAAAAACAATTCATAAATGGCCAATATAATAGTCTAACAACTAGCTGTTATCCCATTTATTGAAGGACTGTAAACTTGTTCACAAACTATGCACAGGTCTTTCCATCTGTTCTTACATATGTTTGTAACATGAAAGACCCTTGTGAAACAAACAAAAATAACCTGTAAAGCTCAAGAACTGACAATCAGTCCTGTGGGGAGATCTATTAATTTGACAATTATTTTCCAAATTATTATGGTTTCACATAATAAGCTGGACGTGATTTTTGCTAAAAAAAAATGGTAGTGTTTATAAGTATATCTATTTGTACGTTAGAAGAGACATGATGGGTAGAAGGAAAAATTATTTTAATGGATCCATACACACAAAGATTTGGTTGGCTATAAGAACTGAGCATTGGGTTTCCAAATATTTGTTCAGGGGAATCAAACTGATATATACAAATAGTTTCAATGCCACATTTTTCGATTCCTTTTATCTAACCTTCCATAGCTTCTCCTCTTGGTTATTCAACAAAGTGAGCAAAAATGTATACATTTACATCCATTTTCCCCTTCCCCAACTTCATGTATTCAGTGAAGTCTACAATGTGGTCAATTCTATCTAATTCAACACCTGCATGTCTGTTTACATCTCTTGGAATGCATTTGAAGTGAGGACATTTGGCAAGCTGAAGTGCTCTGAATGCTCTGGTTTGACAGCGGGCTAATGACATGACTCCTGTTTAGTGTAAGGTGACTGTGCAGTCAAAAAAAACTCATAATGTAGGCGACTTTATTGTAATATGGGAACAATAGTGCTGATCCAAATATGAGAAAAGTGGTGAAAATGTTCTTCCTTATAATAAGTGCTACCTATTACTAATATTTTGACATTAATCTAAGAAAGATATAGTTATCATAAATTTACTCCTGCTGTTTAATTGGAAGCATGGGTAAATGACAGTACTTCACTTGGGTGAATTTGCATCACTACACATCCTGCTGTTTGACTGACTAAGCATGAATATGCATTCAATGGCATCCATTTCTGTTTGCTTCTTCACCAATGGAATCCGCTATGTAGTGAATAAGGTTGTAAATTGGAGAATAGATATGCAAGGGATGTAAATTCACTACACCTGGTAAATTTGCACTTTGTTGAATAACGTACAGCTGTTTTTGTTCTAATAATTCAGTCTAGAAGCCAAAAGATCAGATTTATTATAACTTGATCTCAATGCATGCTCATATTGTATAAGATCTAGTCATCGGACCCTTGAGCTAAATGAGTGGCTCTCTATGTAATATGACCTGTATGAGAAGGTTTACTCCAACAGATTACCAGGCTTTAACAATCTGAACAAATGTTCAGCTTTTAGAAATATCCTCCTCTTAGAGCGAAACCAGTAGGAACCCAGTTCTAATTATCCCAAAACTTTATTGAGTACCTGAGGGTGTAATTTATTATACTCTGAAAAGCCGTTTTGGTTTTTCTGAGTTTAATCGGGAGAAGGCTTTGAGGTTTCTTGCAGTAAGTATTGCGAGATTTGCCTCGATCGATAGTTGTCGTGAGAAACTTTTTTTATTGAATATATCCATGGATAGGGTAGCCATACAGTATAGTTACCTTTCCATGGATATATTCAATAAAAATAAGTTTCTCACTGCGAGTATCGGTCGAAGAAATTCTCGTGATACTTACCGCGAGAAACTTCAAAGCCCTTTCCTGAGTTATTAAACTCGGAAAAGCACAAACAGCTTTTCCAAGCTTAATAAATTTCGCCTGTTTAAAGGAATCATTTATCATTGTAAACTATAATATGAAAAGGTAGCTTGGAAAGCCTGCAAAAAACACAAGAGTAAACTGACTAAAATGTGCATGCTATATATGTGGCAAAGTTAATTTTGTCATTTGGCACAACTCTTTGTGACATCACAATGCGTTATTAGTAGTTTTTGCCATAGTACTGTCCTTAAACAGAAGTTATCACAGTAGATAAAAGCAATTGAAGAGCAACACCATTTCTTCAGAAGACCAGCTTCACAACTAGCTGATTTTTGTCTGTGTTTTTTTTTTCTAATTAGATCCATTACTGTCTATGGTGCCAAATAGAATAGCCTGTGTAGATTATGCCACGGGAAACAGTGGATACTAATTTTCACTCAGCTGAACCCAGCCAAAGGCTTGTTGCTTTTGTTTAGAGGATTTCACAAAGTACCTACAGTATATTTCTCACAGCAATATTGGTGGACTCTTTAGTTTTTTTAATTCATAGTGCTACATCCATATAAATCCTATTTAATTTTTCTGTGAAAGTTGGGGGTTGTCATCGCGACACTTTTCAGATGTTATTTTAACATGCTCTAAGCATGCTGGAGAATCCTTGTGGAATCAGTACCGTCTGCTAAATAAATCTCCTCACTTTCCCAACCATTGAACACAAGCATTTGTTTGGCAGACCATCCTGTTCTAATGAATAGCATGATGATGGCAGCAAAATTAGCATCATATATTTGGATAGCAAAGTTATATTTTCACTATAATTGCAGCTATGAGCAGAAATTTTAGTTTGTGACCCATGAAGGGCACCAAATTGCTTTCAAATTGAAATATGCAAGTGTTTATTGTATAATAACAATTTACGCTGTCACTGCAGATATTGTGTTAAACAGATTTGAAATATGGGAATGATTTTTCAAGTTTTAGCCGCTATCGGTGTTGTATGTGACAGTCATATACAATTTGCTGTGTTTGTAGGCATTTTTCCATGCATGGTCAAATATATTAAAAGTGATATAAATCTATTGTCGTTTTTCTGCCTGAAACCCAGTTGTTCCCACTTTAGCTGATAGAAGATAGTTAATCCAGTTAAGGTAAGAAAAAATTACAGGTGTAGGAGAATATCAAAGCAGGGATAATCAAATGCTCATTTTTGTTGTTATCCATTTATGATGTATAAAGAGCTAATTACTAATTATTATATGTGAGGGGCCAAGTCCAGGATTTGAATCGGTGTTACCAAGATCAGAGGTATTGAGCTTTCCTTTAGGCCAAATAATCTTCTGGTTGTGACCATCCTAGGGAGTTCACTACCCTCCTGGGATTTCCTGCCTTCTTTAATAATTTGGATTTAGCTGCATCCTATTGGATAACCTGTCAGCCAATTGCAGCAGTTCACTTTACCATTTATATAGCTGGCTCATTCACCTTATCTCTGCCTGAGTAAGGAGTAACTCCCCTACTTATGCCTCCTTATGGTTTTCCTGCTTTTTAGCTGAATCCTGTGATTCCGGTATTACCCAGTCTCCTGTTACTCTGCTGCGATTCCTGTTTTTTCCAGACAGCCGCTGTTTCCCCTGTAAGTTCTTGGGCCTGTTCATCAGCTGTCATAGAGGAGTTCCCCTGGGGGTCGTGACCTGTTTGCACCTAACAACGAAGTCCAAGTTCCCTTGCGTGGACTTCTGGTGAAAACCGGGGTGTTCATTATACTCCGCACATCAGGTGGAACTCATTGTCATCCTCCAATGGTCCAGTGAATCCACTAAACCCAATTCAGACTTTTTTGCATTACATTACACACACCAACAGATTTCTCTTTGGGAACAAGAATCCCATTGCTATAGGTGGTTCAGACACAGTGCAGGCACACTCCAAACTTCCAGTCATATGAGGCAGCAGTGCTAGCGTGTGTGAGGAGGTACCTTCTCTGTACCTCTATTTAAATTAGTCTTCAGGCATGACCAAACACCACTTGAAGAAGCCACATTTTTTCTGGGTGAGGCAAAATGTATTTGGGTACCCTCCCTACACCCCTTTTTACTCTGGATGTCTCCTTGTTGGCATTGACTGCCCTTAGGTGAAAATAATTATAATTTGGTTGACTTAAAGTGTGACTTTGCAATTTTGTGCATGTTGTATAGTGAAACAAATGTTGTTTAATGGAGAAGTTTCCCCTTAATTCTATGTCATTGTTTCTAATTTGGTGTTGATACACATTATATAATGGTTTGGGTGTTAGGGAAGAATACTTCAAATTATTGAATTTGTTTCAGGTTTTTTTTTTAAATTGTTTAGCAAAAGAGAAAAACATCCAGTGGCTCAATCCCTTTGAATAGAAAATACTCAAACCTCTATTTAAGCTATGTGCTCAGGACAAGCAGGGCGAACTTCACATCCCAATAGAATTGTTTGTAATGTTTCTACGAGACTCAGAGGGTTGTTGACTAAGGTGAGAATTCAACTGTCGAATTCTCAAACAGCGGATTCCCATAGCAAATCCATGACAGCGACAAATTTTCCCATTGTAAAGTCAAAATGCGACAATTTTTAAAGTTGCAACTGCGACAATATTTCCATAGTAAAATTGCAACTGTGGCAATATTCTTATTATAAAGCTGTGACTTCAACAGTAGCAGTCTATTACGACTGTCTTTAGCTTGCAAATTAACAACTTCATGAAACAATTCAGACTTTAGTCAATAACCCCCCTCATTTGTACAATAAGGCCAAACATTCAACTTTGTGCATACAAATTTCAGGATTCTGTTTTCTATTTTGACCTATATCCTAGTAAAAGACGTAGGTGGGAGGGATAAAATGGATAAATTCTAACTAAAAATTATTTTTAATATTTAAATAACATTTCTTATTTCACTTTATAAGAAATTACACAGATAAAGCACTTAAGTTCACTGCATAAAATGATTAGTAATTATTTTCACAAATACGCATAACCAGTTAATGGATGTGGCTTAAAGGGGCACTATAGTACTGATATAACTGCACATAAACATATAAAAGTCCTTTATACTAAGCCAATTGCTGACAGAAATAGTAAAAAAAAAAAAAAAAAAAAAGAGCTGACATTTTCCTCCCCCCGCTCCCCCTCCTCTTTCTGTTCTGCAAGTCAGGCAACATAAGAAAAAGCTGCCTGACTGCTATTGGTTAAGCAGTGTGCTTTTTGGCCACATAAATTAAGTTGGAATGCAAGAAATTACAGAGGGAAAGCTGACTTGTGCACATGTGCT
>WMED01009405.1:0-16332 GCA_019650415.1 Pipa parva | reverse complement strand
CAGTTCTTGGTATAAATAGATTGTGAGACAAATCTTTGTACTGACCTCTAATATATTTAAACAAAGTTATTAGGTCACCCTTTAATCTTCTTTTTTCTAGACTAAACAAGCTCAGTTTTGAGAATCTTTCTTGGTACTGTATATTGTTCATTCCTTTAATTATTTTAGTAGCCCGCCTTTGAACCCTCTCAAGTTCAACCACATCTTTCTTGTGCACTGGTGCCCAAAACTGCACACAGTATTCCATGTGTGGTCTGACCAGTGCTTTGTAAAGAGGTATAATTATGTTCTCGTCATGCGTGCCTATACTCCTTTTGATGTACCCATGATTCTATTTGCTTTGGCAGTTGCCGCTTGGCACTGGTTGGTACAGTTAAGTTTATTGTCAACTAGAACTTCTAAATCCTTTTCCATGTTTGTTTTGCCCAGTATTTTCCCATTTAGAAAATAATCTAGACATGCATTTCTGCTTCCCATATGCATAACCTTACATTTATCAGTGTTAAACCTCATTTGCTACTTTCATGCCCAAGCTTCCATCATATCTAGATCCCTCTGTAATAAAGTACTCTCCTCCTTTGTAGTCTACTTTACACAATTTAGTATCATCTGCAAAAATTGAGATTTGACTGTGCAATCCCTCAGCAAGGTCATTTATAAATATGTTGAAGAGAAGAGGACCCAAAACTGACCCCTGGGGAACCCACTATTAACAGTAACCCAGTGTGAGTATGTACCATTTATAACCACCCTCTGTTTCCTACCACTGAGCCAGTTACCTACTTACACACATTTTCCCCCAGTCCAAGCATCCTCATTTTATGTACCAGCCTTTTATGTGGCACAGTATCAAATGCTTTGGAAAAATCAAGGTATATGACAGTGATGTAAAGTGCACCAAAAGATCATGACTATCATAGATGCCCGAATTAGGAATGTATTTGCCACATCACAGAGTTTGCTCAATATGCAAAAATGAGGAAGTGCCAAATAAATGTGAATTCACACCTTTCCTCAAATATTCAAATTCTGAGGAATAAGGGTCAATGTCCCCTACCTTATTAGACAAATAAACTGTAAATTGTGTCAGAGTCAGACCAGATTATTGTGTGAGTTAATACACAAACCAGGAGTCACATGGGAAATCCTTAAAGAGCAAGTGGCAGAGTCCTTCATCCTCAGAGACCTTTCAGTGACGCCCAGAGTGAGAAATTGTCAGCTGGTCAAACCAGATTCCTGATGTATGTTGTTAGATTACGCCATGGGCTGTGCTATATTATTGCTGAAAATGAAAATTACATTTGGAAAGTCCCATGTACAGATTCATATTTATATTTAGAATCCTTTCTATCAAATATTCATAATTGAATACATTGTTATTAACATGTAATTTATATTAAACATTATGTGTGAAATGTTAGAATATAAGAAGTCCACTTTCAGGACAATATGTGGGCATCCTTTACGGTTGGAAGAAAACAGATTTATTTCCAGCATTTTCTTGTGAAATAGTCTTCCATTGGATCTGGTTTTATCAAAATCTATAGATATTTTGAAAATAAGTTTGGATAGAGATTATTTTAATGAACAGCAAACTTTAATAGCACAATGATCAAATCTGATCACCACTAAGGATCTCTGAACCAACAAGGTTAATTTAAAGGTTATTTAAATTAGGTTTAGGTTAAGTTTTATGGTTATGTATCTTTTTTATCAAAATTACTAAATATGTGTCAAAATGTAAAATCCGAGAAAAGGGTAGTGAAATTATAAAAAGTTAAAAAGGAACCTTATTGATTGTCAAAATAGTTAGGGGGTAATTCAGGAAAGAGCGAAGTTACCTTGCGATGCTTCTCATCAGTTTGCCGAGACAGGTACGCGCTCCCTGGTCTCCTGCAAGCGGAGATCAGTGAACGCTTTAAAGGTACTTTGGCTCACCTCGCAACCACTTGAGTCGCCTCGCCGAGCTGAAGTACCTTTAAAGGGTTCGCTGATCTCCACTTGCAGGAGACCAGGGAACACGTACCTGTCTCAGCATACTGATGAGAAGCATCGCAAGGGTTCTTCACTCTTTCAACTTCTGTAGCAGCAATGTAAAAATGCATTAATAGATTAATGTGCATTGTAATATCTTTCTTTTCATCTGTTACAAATGTGGAAAGGGATTAAAAAAACAGTAATGTCCAACAGCTTTCAGATTTACTTATATGTGTTATGCACATTAATTAACATTACCATACTTCTAAGCTGTTCCCAAAATAATCCTCATAGCCACCATTATAAAGACGTTACATTAAAACATACTCTGTATCTGAATTATATCAATATAGAGAAGCCATAAAAAGTCTGGTAACCATGACTGAACAAAGATAAAGGGATCTTTTAAACAAGCTGTAAAACACCTCCACCATTAAACCAGTAAACCCTATATTCTTCTGTCATTTCCTTGGTTTAGTCAACAGCATAAGAACTAGAATCGCCTTAATAAAGACAAATGTGACCTGCAGTAAATCTACACTGACAATATTTGTAAGAATGACTTTAGGCCTGGGGCATACGGATATCACATACTTTTTTTTATTTGTTTTGGTTTAGCACTGGGCTGAAGTTACTTCTTCCATCGTTGGCGGATTACTTGGTCCTCTCTAAAATTCGTAAAGTGCTGGGATTTTCTTTCTGCCAGAAACATTTTATAGGGGCAGCACCAATTTCCAAGGAGACTTTAGATTTCTTCCTAGGACTCAATATTACATTGTATGAAGCTTATGGGATGAGTGAAACTACAGGACCCCACTGTATGTCTGGTCCAAAAACACACCGATTCCAATGGTAAAAATACAATTCAGTTGATTTCCATATTATTTATAATCATTGTTTATTACTTTACTTTCTAAGGGGGTGATGAAAATATGACAGTGCTGTTTTTTTCTAAATTAAAGGTGATAGGGGTTGGACTTTATCCATCTCATGATGTAATCCATACTAATATATATAAGGGGAATATTTATAAAGAATAAAAGTCCATTTTGAATTATTTTCAATTTTTTTACACGCTTCATTGTATATTTCTGTTCGGCTGTATTTGTTGATCTATATAGGGTCGAGAACACGTTTTTGGCAGTGGAAAAACATTATTGCTAAATATCGATCAGTTGAAAACAGCACACTTTGCAGAGGTTTGCAATTATGTTCCTTTCGTTTCATATTGATATCAATAGCCTTTTTGGATAGGAAAGCTTTTCTGCCTGGAGCTAACTCACAGGACCAGCTCCAGAGGGAATAATAGTATATGCCAGTCTGAGGCTAAAACTTTGAAATTGAATAAAAACAGCTGCAATGTTAAATATTTCAACATTTTTTTTTCTAACTTTTATAAATATGCCCCTTTTTGTTTGATGTAATCCATACTATGGGGGTTATGGACTAAAGTCAGAATTGTTGCGTAAAGGTGTGAATTCACTAGTTAACAACAGTCGCACACAACCCAATAGACAGCTACTGTTGCAGTTGTGACTTCATTATGGCAAAATTGTTCCGGTCGCGATTTTGCTATAGTTGCAGATTTGCTATGGGAATCCATTGTTTGAGAATTTGACAGTCAATTCTCCCTTTAGTCAATAACCCCCTCCATGTGTTTTTAATTTCTGGGCAGCCTATAGGGAAAGAAAATCAGTTGGAGGGTTTTAACTTTTCCCAGAGCCTGAAGATGATCATCTGATAATCCAAACCCTGAAATATTGTATTGGGCAATACATTGGAATTTAGTCCCATTTTTCGTTCTGACAATTGCGCACTAATTACAGCTGTGGTAAGCCTGTCTCTGGTTGCCGTGTGAAGCTTGTGAATAAAGATGCTGAAGGAAATGGAGAAATCTGTTTTTGGGGTAGAACCATTTTCATGGGCTATCTGAACATGGAGGACAAAACTAAAGAAATATTTGATGAGGATGAATGGTTAAAATCAGGAGACATTGGCAAGGTGGATGATGAAGGCTTCCTGCAAGTAACTGGGAGGATCAAAGGTACACTTCCAAAATGAAAAAAAAATCAAAACATTGTGGATTTCTGTGAAACCTGGTGCAATATTTTATTATTTAGTATTGCATGATATTACCAAGTAACCAATAGTGAGTTGTTATTGTGTTCCCTTTCCACTGGTCCTTTGTTTGGGCAGAAGTAACAATCTCCAGACTTTTGTTTTAATGTTGCCTACAGAAACATTAGTGTTTAGATTCCTGCTTTTTGTCCATTAATAAGCTTACATTTGGTTAACCCACACAGTTGGCATACATTTATGCTTATGTTTTGTTTTTTTTTCACTAAGAAATAATCATTACAGCTGGTGGTGAGAATATTCCACCAATCCTCATTGAAGATTCAGTTAAGAGACATCTGGCAATTGTTAGTAATGCTGTGCTGATTGGGGACCGGAGGAAATTCCTATCAATGTTTCTCACTCTTAAGGTACAGTGTTACCTAACTATAGCAAATTGAAAATTACATAGAAATATTATGTAACTGTTTTTATTTTTGTTTTTTTGTTTTTTGTTCTCTAGTGTACTGTAAACCCAGATACATTAGAGCCAATGGATGATCTAACCCCAGAAGCTACACGCTTTTGTCATGATGTTGGTAGCAAATCCACCAGAGTGTCTGATATTGTAGGGAGGAAAGACCAAGCTGTATACAAAGCTATTGAAGAGGGCATAAACAAAGTGAACAGAGAAGCTGTGTCCAATGCACAACGTATCCAGAAGTGGACAATTCTCCCTAAGGATTTCTCAATATCAGGTGGAGAACTAGGTGAGAAAATGTTAGTTTTATGTATGGTGTGATAGTTCTTTGTAGAACAATATGCCATGTGTAGAAAATCAATGTAAAACTAGTGCTTTGTATGAATATTGAATGCCCCCTGAATTCATTCACTTCACTAGAAAATTCTAGTGTGGTATTGGAAAAGATGATAAACCTGGAGTCTCCCTATTACTTGGAAACAGTCATGGCAATACATTTCTGGCATAATACAGACTAATGGGCCTGGACAAAAATGTTGGCATGAGAGCCTCATCAATGATCCCATCATTTAACTGCCTCTATCCACCAATGTTATTAGCCCTGCCTATGGGATTGTAAACTCACCACTTCATAAGATTTGTCTCTGATAAAATATATTATCTTTGATTTATGTTTTTTGCCTACTGGGGACTCTCAAATTCCAGAGAACAAAATCTCTTTACAACACGGGGGGGGGGAGCTTGGGTAATAATTATAAAGGTTTCCCCTCATTTATATAATATTGATAATGAATTTTTAGTGTAAAAAGTTTTTAGAAAAGTCAAACCCATTTATTGCAGTGTGAAACACAACTTTTGGGTGGATAACCAAACTCACTCTGTAGGGTAGTTATACACCTGAAACACTGTGTTTGACACTCTGCATTAAATGGGTTTGTATCCTTTCTACTACTGTTTTTTTTCCTTTTTCTGGAACCCATGACAGGCTTGCTTCTATATAATAGCATTCTTGAAAGTGCCCGAGTTGTTTTGTTTTTTATTGCATTCATACAGATACCTGACAGCATTCAAGCAGCGGCTGATCTATAGCATTATGTGCTCACAAATCTGTATGATATGCAAACCATAATGTACTAGTTTTAAGGCGTACAATGCGTGTTGCGTCATGAAGTAGCCGCCTCATGAATATTCATGAGCGGTGCCATGCACGAAGTCCCTTACTAAGTGGGTCACGAAGGATAAACACAAAAATAACCGGGCCACAGAAAAATAAGTTTGGGAAATGCTGCTGTAACCCATTGCAACTAGTTTCTTGCATTGATACGTAGACAAGCAGCTTTTTGCTAGATATGCTTAAATTCATATTTTGGTGTGACAAACTTCTTTTATGGATTTTTTTTTGTAAATATATTGCACTGGACTGTAAGCTAACAGTAGGTCATATTGATCTGCAAAATTCATACGTCTCTTCTCTTTTGTCAATGAGCTATTATTGGTAATTAGTCTTGTGTGAGCAGTGGTGAAAGTATACTGGGTATAGCAGAGTTTGAGAAACCTACCAGCATGGATTATTTTTACCCACTCCAATCAATTCACCTTCAAAATATTCCAAACATTGATAATCCAAGTATGAATAGCCTCACCTCACCTGTACATCTATCTATACTGGCTTACATCCAACAGGAGAAAATTAAAATCATATTTTTACATGGTCTATTTTCTGGCAAAGCAGACTGAAAGGTAAATTTTTGAGTTTAGGTTTGCAAGATAATTACATTAATAGTGTTCTCTGTCCAGCTTACAAATATAAGTAAATAATTTAAAGCATAAATAAATGGTTTTCTTTTTGTAACTATTTTCAGGACCAACAATGAAGTTAAAAAGGCATGAAATCCTGGCGAAATACAAAGAACATGTTGAGGCTTTTTATAGCACTTGAATTGCACACTGAGAGAAAGTAAGCCTATTTATTACCATATGACAGTGTATAGAAAGCATAAAATACTTGTAACAATTCAATGGTGTGTTCGATGGTCATAGTTACCTCTTTTCCTAAATTAAAAATAATGGATTACTTACCAACTATAGATTTTTGCTACAAAGGAAGCATACTTTCAAATCCAAGCAGGAGACTCAGTAGTCAGCAAGTCGTTTCCCTACATCCACTTCTATGATATATCTAAACTAATACCCAGTTTGGAAGACTTTGGTCCAAACCCAGCATCCATGCTTAACCAGAACCTTGTTCTGAACTTCTCCATAACCTTTCTACTTCATGGCTTGATACAGCATTGCATGTTATAGCAGTTATGTGGGGCAAAGAGTAGGGGAAATAAGTCCTAAAAGTGGTATATGGCTGGAGAAAAATTTCCTATGTTTTTAAATTCTATTCAACTCCAGACTCATTTATTGGTGCCAGAATGAAGTCCCCATTTCTGTTTTCAAAATGCTTACTTTCAATAAGAAAAATGTATGCAGCCATACCATAACAATAGAGGCGTCATTGGTTACTCTTTACTCTGATACACCTTTGTCCACTATGCCTCATTACCTGTATGGAATTGCTTCTGCAAACAAATCTAGCCATTAGCCACGGACTGATTTAGGATTACTCAATGCAGCTAATCTGAATAACAGGGCCTTTGCCACTGTCTTGGCTTGTAGCCCTTAATTATAAGCTTAATGTAACAGACTTTTCCGTCTCTTCTTCCTCTTACAGCACATCAAAGCTATAACATCATAATTTAATGTGTTTTACTCCAGTGGTAATCTATGCTGCCAGGCTGTAATTAGGTTTTTGGGAACACTGTAAGTCTATATAGATAAAGAATAAGTGTATACTCAGCAAAAAAAGGACAGTAACTGGGCTTTGACAATTTAATGAAGTATGAAGAAAGAAACATCCAGGCTGTACTGAATATATTTATTGCAGAATCTCACAACAGTGCATAACACTTTGGGGGAAATACTCCCTTCCTCGGGTACTAAATAACTGTAGTGATTAAGCCACAGTTCACATGGCATGACATCACAAATATGTTTAGTGTCTGAAGAGGGCTATATGATTTAGTAAGTGATCACTAGATGGCACTGTACATATGTGTATATAAGTAGTTATCAACACAGTTGTTTAGCACCTGATCAAGGAAGTCTATATAGATAGAGATGTCACTCTTGATTCTGAGTCTTAAAACAGATATGTTTGCTAAAAGAATCCATTCAATCTTCTGCTGCTAGAATGCAAAGGAAACATGTAGAGGTACAGGGGTACAACAGAGTAAAATAAGTAACACAACAAATGAAATCTTTCAGTTTGGCATATAACAAGTGCTCAAAAATGTTTCTCTCAATACAGAGAAACCACAAGATGCTACAGAAGGAGAGGATGGTGTGGAGCACTTTTTCCCTACTTCAGTTCTCCACTAATATATATGAAGATACCATGGTCATGAAAAGATTTACCAACCTTTCTTTTTTCACTAAAACCAACCATTTAAAGCAATCATGGTGTAGAAAAAAAAAGCCACACTTATTTTGTTAATAGAAATGTTATAGTGTTGTTAATTAGCTACCACTGTGCCTTGGTGTAGATTTAGTTAGTTATGAGAGTTTTACTTTCCCTTAAGATGCCAATAACATATTCATAGCACAGTCTCTAGCTAGTCCAGAATGCCTTGCCACAACTATTTTCCCACAACTCCTAGAAAGTCATAGGCTGTCTCAAAGTACCTCTATAAAGCACATTGTTCATCCACTTTGCTGTTCAGACATCTGTATTTTTCATTATTTAGTGCTGGTTATTATAAAGAATATGAATGGGGGGGGGAGGGAGGTTGGATTTTGATCTTGCTGAAAACTGTCACTCCAGGCCAGCAAATAATAGATTTATGCTGTGCAGCCAGAATTTCAATCCAGACAAAATAGGCAAATCGGGTTCTCATTGTGCTTTAGTGAGAGAGGTGCTGATTTAGAAAAGAAATTGTTCACTGGGAAAATACATTTAACTGCCCCTGCTAAATCTTTCTACTGTTTTCTGACACATCACTAACCCGCAACCCACTTTATAAGAATAATAAGAAAATAATAAGTCACTATTACCATTCACCATAACAAAATATATTCATTTGCATTAGCGTCACATTCAAATGTTGAAAAGGTTTGCACATTTAATAAAATTCAAAAGACGACAACAAAAAAGTGCAAAATAAAAGCCCTCAAGACCTAAAATATGGGAGTGAACGGACAATAAATAGGACCTCTGAAATAAAAGGTTTTAAGGCTTAAACATAACATTCATGCACTTCATAGCTGCTGTTGGCCTGTTGCTGCTGCTTCTACTGAAACATTGAGTTGTAATGCCCTCTTCTGGCACATCAGCCACAATACAACCTTTGAAAGTAGTCAGATGATTCCCTGTGCAGACCTGGAACCGGGCTTCCTCATTTAACCAATTACTGCAGAACAGGAGGGGTTATATGGTGGCAATACACAAAAAAAAAGCAAGAACATTTCAAACTATACCTAGTTTTAGCAGTAATGTTAATCATAGGAAAAGTTCATTGAAATGATGAAAAAATATACCCATGTTTTTATGCAAGTCCTTCCATTAATTATTATGGTGCACTGAGCACATTAAGTCAATGGCAGCAGCTTACAAAGGCTAGCATAGTACAGACAAAGGGTACAAATAACTATTAGCTGTTTAAACTGTTATGAATTAATTCATTGCACTTCCTGACTAACTGTGTAACTCCATGTGAGCCCTTCCCAAGAATCCTGAAAAACAACAAAATGACATTTTACCAGTCTGCTAGGCTTATCAGGGCTTATTTGTTTGCTGTAATGGGTACTAATAGCTGAGGCATAAAGTCAGAGGCAGCAGGAAATGATGTGCGTATGAATTCAGCTGACAGGTTTCAGGGTATGAAATAGACAGTGTTAGGCACTGTCCTGTATCCTGTGACAGATCTCATTGGTAAAGTCGGAGCACTTAGAATTCCCACCCAAGTCTTTGGTTAAAACCTAGGAAAGAAAGACAGAATGAAAGAATTAACCAAAGCTACTGATCACAATGCAAAACAATTGCAGAACACAGATATTCATTCTTAATGTAATCTCTTATAGAAGGGGATTCTAATCCTGTAAATCTTGCCCTTTTTATCCTTGCAAGATGTTTGTTTGCCTCTGATTGGACACTGCATTGTGCACTGCATCTGCTCATGTGAAATTAAAGTGTTTAAGGATGACCTTATTTTGTTGATTGGCAATATGAAAATCTTATTTCCTTGTTGATTTGTTTTTTATCAGAACAAAATAATATCAGTCATTACATAATAACGACAATCACATGATTTTGTATAGAGGGGACCATACATATGTTATTTATTTTGAAAAGGACGCTCAAAAGAAAAGTTTTAAACAAATCTTTTGAAAATAATCTCGAGTGTGGGTGAATAGAAATAAGAATCAACGTTGACTGTAAAGATTGTTAAATAGATCTCATGTTAGAAAGTTTATCACTCACCATCAAATGGAGGGAAAAAATTGTCATGTGGCATAAACAAACAATACTTTTAAACCATTTAAAAGTGAATGCTAACCTGGGAAAATCCCCATAGATCAGAAGACACTCCATGCGTAAGATAGGTGATAAAAAAATAAAAGTTTTGAAGGATTTTGATTATAATTGAAGGAATCAAACCATTTATGGTCAGTTGAAACCATTTCTCATCACCACAGGGGAGACAATGTTTTACAATTATCTGTTGGCGTACAGAAGGTACATTGTGGCACTTCCTGCACCAGACCAGAGTCTAGCTAGAGAAGAAGAGCCATTTTATATAGGAATAACAAGAGACAACATCATTGGAAACAAAGCCACTCCACTTAAAATCTCAATGACACAAACAGGATTCAGAAAACTTCCATTCAGCATGGCCAGTTTGTTAAGTACTTTCGGTTATACCTCTGAGTAGGCAGATCTTTTGCATTTAGTACTAATTGATTCTACAGCTTTTTCATCTGATCCAAATCATGACCTCACCTTTCCAGATTTAATAGTTTCAAAGCAGGCATTTTCTATTTTGTTGGCATACTCTTGTAGTCCCATGTGCCGTAACATCATAACTGCACTTAGCAGGAGGGCGGTGGGGTTAGCCAAGTCTTTTCCAGCAATATCTGGGGCTGTGCCATGAACCTGCAAGGCAATAAAGCACGCGTCTCAAAATCTATACAAGTACATCAAAAAATGAATCATTTGAAGAGCAAGCCCAGCTACTCACAGCTAAAAATAATTAGAGGGAAAATGTCAATTTATACAATAAGTTTAACATTAACCTTTTCACTATAAATATTTATTAAATCACATTTATAGGCTTTTTCCCTTTATATATTGGTAATTATGTGCAGGAGCAGTTTGCTTTGATCAAATATAATATGTTATAGTCCTTAAATTCAATAAAATACTGCCCAACTTCAGTGGAAACATCATTAACAACCATAGAATAGATTTTTGATTTCAATCAATCCATAAAAAAAGAATATTTACAGCTATGAAAATCTAATGTGCAAGGATCCTTAAAAGGAAATTCAGGACCTTATTCCAAGAAAAGCAGCCTAATATTTTGGACTGGTTAAAGAAATTCACTATGCTTTCATTCACTCTAACAAACTAGGACATATATATGGGCGAAATTTACAAAACTCAAAAACGTTGTTTTAGACCCTTGAGTTTCTTTTATGTAAAAATGGGCATTTGATCAAAAAATAGATCTTTTTTTTTTTTTTTTTCAATTTGAAATATTTTTATTTTAATGGGTATATAATATGTTACAGTTATATCATATAACTGGTTGTCCACACACAATAATTATCAAGCGCTGATTTTTACAATGTTATTGTATATAAATCACACAGTATCCAAGGTAGCCACACATTAGATTGCAGTCATACACTTTATCACTTTAACATAACATATCTAATTTTTTTCATCACTCTAATCCAATTGACATTACAGATAAATTATTGTCTGATTTCTTCCAAGACCCTGCCAGTAGTGTTCTAGCTGCTATTAGTATGTGTGTTGCAAGTTGTCGTTCATCCTTTGAGTACAGTGCTCTAACTGGCATACCTAATAGGAACGTAATGGGAGCTTCTCTTATTCATTTTTTGAAAATTAATATCAGTGTATCTGACACCAATTTCCAAAATTTTTTTGCAATGCTGTAGGACCACCAAACATGTAAAAAAAAAGTGCCTGGATTGGTTGCATCCCCTAAAGCAATTAAGTGATTGCTTGTTTCCCCAAATTTTTGCTAGATGTGATGGAGTATAGTACAATCTGAAAATGATTTTGTATACTCTTTCTTTGAAGGCAGAGCATATTTGTTGTTTGATGATTTGTTAGCCGTTGTCCAAATCCCACTCCAGGATTTTCCAATAATTGTTATCTCTAGATCTGTTTCCCATTTTGACAAGTCTGGTTGTTTAAACTGAGTGATTGTATGAGAGATATTTTGGTATATATATGAGTGATTAGATGGGATGGGAGTTCCATGCCAATGTATTCAAAGAATGTTGTTATTGATGGTGGATTAGTTTGTATGTGTTTGTTGAGAAAGTCTCTAATTTGTAAATATTGAAAACATGTTCTATTTTCTAGGTTATGTATATTTTGTAGTTCTACGAAAGGTATTGCTTTATTATTAAAGACATTTTTTTGGAAATTTTTTTTTTTTATCCATATTTTAAACAATGCTTTATCTCCAGACTTCGAGCAAGGCAGTTGTGTGTAGTCTGCTCTCGCCTCATGGTCCACCGGGAATGCCAAGATATGGGTCTCAGTGTGTTTTAGTAGCAGCTGTCATGTTGCGCTTTATTAATATGCTGCAGGTTCTCTTCTTGTGCAGCTGCTTTTGAAGTGGTTTCTGGTGCGTTTTTCAAGCAGATCTTAGTTGTAAGGCTCATCTTTTCAGTTGGAGCTTGATTCTAAGCGGCCATCTTAATCCATCCATCTTAAGCCACACCCCCTCGATCAATTTTTTTTTTAATTGATTTTTTTCCAAACAAAACATTTTGACTGAATTTTTTCGTTCTTTTTCCAATGGAAAAGAAACAAAAGTACATATATAAAGTATGGCTATTTTTCCATCGAAAAAAATTTGCTGGAAATATTTTTTGCCCCCCAATCGAAACATCAATAAAATGCCCATTAATAAAACTGAAAAAACTCGAAAAGGTCAAAATAAACCTTTGCATTTTGTAAATGTCACCGATAGGCTAATTAAGCTACTCTATTGTTACATTTATTTTTTAGTTGCACTGTGTTCTATAAGTAGACCTATATGAGGAATTAATAATCATATTGTTTACTGAAATCTTTTTACATACTTTGCTGTTTGATATACAAGGTTTAAATATTTACCGATTCAAAGATTGCTATCCCATTTGCTCCGATATTTCCACTTGGTGTCACTCCCAGGCCTCCAATCAGGCCTGCACAGAGATCACTTCATAGGAAAACATGTTAAACATAAGAAAAATTTTTAAAAAATTATATGAAAGTTCAAAGCTGCAGCTGCTGCTAACACACATGCAAACACGTCACTGTACATTACATGTTTAACCATCAAATAAGTTAGGTACATTATAATTACAGAAATAGATTTAATATTCATCTGGGTTTAAAAAAATACTGGCCACGAAAAAATTTAGACAGTTGTTTTTTCCTTCTGTAATCAGATTGATGTGTGTCTGAATTACAAGTGCTGTGGAATATGTTAGTATTAGGGAAAGAACTGTATTATTTAAAGGACCAGTATCACTCAAAAATAAAGATTTCCATTTGGATTGGCATGATACTTATTCAAATTCAGCACTTGTAAAAATATTATCTTTGAAGTTAAATTAACGAATGTCATTGCTTTGTCTGCTTTTACATTTTTACTGAAAGTAGCCATGTTGTTAAATAAACCTCACCCAATCCTATTGTTTTTGTGTTGTATCTGTGGCATTTTTAGGTGTTACTATACTTTTAATTTTTTTTAAATCCATTTTTATGTCATTCAAGGTGGACAACCCCTTTAAAGTAAAGATGCATAATATAAACTATGCTTTAGGGTCTGCCCAATTTCTCCCTTAGGTGCTTTGGTGGTTGAACTTTGAGGGAAATCCAAGTTCAAGCCCATTGTAAGACATCAATGGGGTTATTGACTAAAGTGAGACTTCCCAAAGTAAATGCACAAAAATTTTCCCACTGTAAAGTCATGACAATATTTCCATAGTAAAGTTGAGCCTGCAAAAATATTCTCATTATAAAGAAAGATGTGACTGTGACAGTAACAGTCTATTGCATCTGTCTTTATCTGGAAAAGTCACACCTTTACACAACAATTCAAACTTTAGTCAAATAGGCAACCTGATGTTATATTTCCCATTTCTTTTGCTTATTATTATTATTTTTATTGATCATAATCATCCCCCCAGACTAGTTTCATATGTCCACCTAAATGTTAGTCCAGTGCACTGAAATGAACACACTATTCAGATTGTGTACATTAAATATGATTATAAAACTAGCATAATTACTGTATATGATGAAAATATGCATGGATCGTTTAATTGTGCTTGTATTAACACCCCCAGATTGTAATGTGCTTTGTTTAATTTATAAACTCTCACCTTAAGATATCACCATACAGGTTTGGCATTACTAACACATCAAACTGTGTGGGATCCTGAACCATCTGTGTATCCAAACAAAAAGGATATAATCTGTTATTGTGCCTTGCATGAGTTTATGAGGGGATAAAGATGTGGTATTAGTTGGGAAAGGATGATTAAAAGGTCAGCAATGAGCTGATTTATTCTGAAGGCAACTGCAGACATTTTGTGCACATATAAAAAATCACTTAGAACAATGTCAGTTGAGGCGCCTTCTCCACAGGTATCAAAATACCTTGTCAGATATTTCCCTTTAATATGAAAGCCTAGTTACCAATCACAAATGAATTAAATTGCTGCCAGAATACAAAAGAACAGGAAGCTGGGGAACAATGACAAATGGCAAGAGGATGGCAAACATTAGGGAAGAAAGAAATACTAATAGGATACATGAAAAGCAAGAACCTGAATGTAGAATGGTGAAGAAAAAACTTTGGAGACAAGTAAAGCAATTTCCCACTTACATTGAGACACACTGTATCCAAATACATCTCATTAAACTTGATGTCTTTATAATTCTCTGCAACTTCTCGACATTGTTTCAGGAACAGCCCATCAGACATCCTCCTGTAAAACACCAACATAATACTACATTATCTTAAAAACTTCTTGGTATTAGCTGGAGTCACCTGCAGAAGCAAATGAAAAAGTGATTGAATGGCACCAATCCATAGAACAAGGGTCCTAATAACAGAATGCTGGATGTCCAAAAGAGAAACTCTTCTCTCTTCACTCCCCTTTAGAAAATTGTCGTTTCTTTAAAATCTTTTTCTCATTAACCACATGGAACGTAGATCATTGGCAGAAAAAAAGTGGCATACGCCAAACCTTCACACAGAGCCGCAAAACAATGCCAAATTTCTTTCCCAAAGACTTAAAAATAACCACTGTTAAAGTAGAGAATGGTGAATATGGGGGGGGGGGGAGGTTTTGTGGGACAGCACAGTATCTGGAAAGTTAAGGCTAGGGCACCACAATATGGAGAAAGGGTGGGTGAGAGGAAGCTGAAAATTGCAGAGCTACACACTACCTTGCAATACTTTACATGCTGCACTGTACTGCACTATATGTGGCTTATGCTGCACTGTATGGGGCACAATGGAGGTGAAGCTGCTGCGGGGGGGGCATATTTCAGCATTGTCACCGAGGGCACAATTACACTTTGTCCCAGCCCTACAGATAAACTCCCTTTCCCTCAAACAATTAGGAATGGGTTTAAATTTGTAAAAATATTCTTTATTGCTTGCCCAGCTGAGTGCAACAAGAAGCAAACAATATCCACACAACCAGATAACTAATATCTTGTTCAGTGGAAAAAAAATAAACAGTCAAAACAACATAACTCATTTATTCCATAGGATGATATGGCCACTTATGTCTAGCTGCTCTGCTAAGGTTTATATTCTGTATGCATAAAAGTGATACAGGATTTATTAAACTGGGAACAAATAAGTCTCTCATTATGTCTAAGTTAGCTGTGTGAACTTCATAACAAAAGAAAGAATATATAAAAGTTTCTCATTGACAATTCCTTCAGCTAAAAAAAAAAAGACACTGTGGGATTGTAGATTTAGAGATTTAGATCTTGCAGCCTGTAATGCTTTGACACACAGCCCTAGGGAAATGTCAACTAAGTTGTTTTGTTGGTGGTAACACAATTATCAAAACACTGTTAACATGAATCCTATTGATTTCAATGGCAACAGCTTGAAAAATTACCTTGTGACTTTATTTAATGCAGGTACCTTTGACCAAATGGTAACCACTTCAATAGAAATTTCACCTTCTTTTGGATCAGCATCATACTAGGTGAAGCTGAACTTAATGACCATATATATTTTATTGTTAGGACTCAAATGTACTACTTACCAACGCCATATCAAACAGGCTATAAATTTGCAGAAAAATCTGAACTAAGCATTGTTGTAAGAGGATGTACCATGACCATTTAACAAGTTCATATGACTGCTTGCAGCATCAACAAACAGTGGGGAGGACCAGCGTTCCTGCTGAGAAAGGGCAAAAGAATCTTCACTTTATCTAGAGCAGGGGTCTCAAACTCAATTTACCCGGGGGCCACTGGAGGTAGAGTCTGGGTG
>WMED01009404.1:0-16333 GCA_019650415.1 Pipa parva | reverse complement strand
TTATCAAACTGCAAAACCAGCGCATCCACACTCTCCACTCCACGGACACCAGGATATCTTTCATCATCAAGGCTTGTATGGCGGATTGCCTCAGTGGATAAGACGCAGGACCACACACAACATTTTAACAGGCAGGACTTTATTAGACTTTTATAATACTTTCCTTTTAAAGGACATTTTATTTAAAGGACTTTTTTGTTCATATATATTAATTCATTTCTTTTATTATTGAGCATCAATTATTGAATCATACTGCAATTTATTGTGTGTGTTTAGATTCACTTTTATAAAAAAGGGGCGCAGTACCACAACAGGACAAAAGTTACTTTTGTCCATTTTTAGCATTTTCCATAAAGATATACTGCTTAACAATACTGAATAATTTCTTATGCTAGGAGGCAAAAATTCTGACTAAATTACCAAATAGGTCCAATACAATTTGCTCTGTAGTTCTGAAGATCTGTGCATAAAACAATGGAGAATGCCTAACAAATTCATCTTCTCCCTCACACAGTGGATAATGATGTGACTACCTACAATACATTATTCAAGTATTTGGATAATTTTGTAGACTTATGGTATATGGATCTGCTAATTATTGCTTTTCTCTGGGAAAAATTTATTAAACTTAGAAAGACCACTCTTAGTCTTTCCGAGTTTATCGAGCGAGATCTTGCAAGATTTTTTCAAGTTTTCAATTTTGATTTTTTTGAAATTTTCATTGAAAAGATAGTCATTAGTAGTATGGCTACAATTCCATAAAAAAATTCAAAAAACTAATATAGAATAACTTCATCTCAAAAACTTGAAAAAATCTTGTGAAAACAATGCTAAATCTCACTCGATAAACTCGGAAAGACCAAGAACGGTCTTTCCAAGTTTAATAAATTTTGATAGAGTTATTGGGGCACATTTACTAAAGTCAAATTGTTTATCCCTATAAAAAACGAATTTGGTTAGCTCTGGATTTAGCAATATCGATAATATTGCCTATTTATCTAAGCATTGGATGGCATTATCGCAGTGGATATCTCTGTGTATCGATATCGCCTGATTTAATGCTGTTCTGCATTATTTACTAAGATAAGTGTTTGTTTTTTTTGGCTATTTCTTTTGCTTAATATATCGCCACTCTCTGGGTGGCGTTATCCATTACTTTTAATGGGGCTGTAGTCTGGAGTTATGTTTTAAGTGTAATTTATCGATATCGATATACACATGGATATCTATATCGATATTGATACCTATATCCATCCCCATAGACACAACCAGTACCACTGCTTCTACAGATATCGATATCGCCGGGATAAATGCATATAACACTCTAGCAGTGCTATTGCCACATAATAATAAATGGGCTACAGGTATATCATCCAATATCGCTAAATCTATGGTGATATCTGGCAATATCTGGCGATATGAGAAATGTTACTTTAGTAAATGTGCCCCACTTAATTGAATAACAACAGAGAAGTTAAAGGGATATCACCAACCCAAAATATTACCCTTGAAATAATCTAAATTTACGTATTTCTAGCCCATCCATAGTGCCATTTTCTGATTTTAACTCTCACTTTATCAAGGTGTGTCAGTGAAAATGTCATTGTTTATGTAACTTTTTTACCATTTTTTAAAATTATATTTTGAAAGTTTGTTTTTTTGCTGTTTTTGGCAGCTTTTTTTGATGATTTACAATTTTTTTAGTTTGTTTTGCAAAATTTTGCTTGCTTCTCAACTAGATAAATATTCATAATAATATAATCTTTTGTAAATAAATGAGCCATGCTAAACATACAATAAAATTCAGTTTACGTTTTATGGAACATTTTGTAGAAGAAAATGTTAAAATATTTAAATCTTATTGACTTTAGTAAAGTTTAAATACTCTCTGTATTTTATTCTAGATGTATTGTACTCTGCTTTAATCATATAATCTAATTATAACATAGGTCTCTATGATTAATATCCATTTGTTATTTTAATAATTGTTAGTATCATCCTGTTTTATTATATACTCAGGAGCCCATAAATAAAGAATGTATTTTATAAAATGATTTGTTTGTGCCTTTAAATCAATGTAGTTTGTTTAGAATTAGTTGCTAATAAAGTAGAATAGAAAAAATAGTTACTTCAGTTAATGAATTGCCTGTGTTTCCGTAGCAGATGTTTTGCCAAGTCTGTTTTGTGATACAGCAGAACTGTCTAACATAATGACTAAGATAATTTTACTTCTGTAGTAATGAAACAGCCGGTTTATTATATTCATAGTGCATGTAGAGACAGTAACAACAATAAAAAATGCCCTTTGTGAATTTATACATAGAATATGTTTGATTTGTGCTTTAAAAATTCATTTATTTTCATTTTATTAAAAAATGTTTTTGCTTTCACTGCATCAGGTTTTCAGGGGCCACTGAATTGGTAATATCTAAAGCAAACAATGACACTATTTGGGTAACTGTGTCTATGTCTAGTGATCAACAGATCACTAGTTCACTCCTCTCTTGCTTGCAAAATTATGGGTGCCTACAATGGGCAGTTCCAAACTTTTCACACATATTTTTATTATTATTATTTATATATATAGTACTAACATGTTATAGAGAGTATTTAACTGTTCACATCTGTTTCTGACCCACTGAAACTTATAATTTCCTCTCACAGGCACATAATCAAATATACTATGGGAAGTTTAGTCTAAAACTTATTATTCCAATAGTATGAAATGTTCAAATGTATAGCTGAAAAGAAATCACTGCACACATTTGATCCAGTCTGTATAACTTATAGGCTAGTTTGTGTCTTCTAAAATGATTTTTTCCGTTGATATTATTATATATATAGATGGAGCAGACTCTAATTCAAGATGTGCGGTCAGTACGGTGGATCAGTGGTTATCACTGCTGCCTTGCTGCACTGGTTCCTGAGTTCAATTCTAACCTGGACTTAATTTGCATGGAGTTTGTATCTCTGCACTTGTGTGGGTTTCCTTCGGGCACTCCAGTTTCCTCCCACAATCCAAATACATAAATCTGTGTGTGACTGAATAGGGAAACTAGATTGTAAGCTCCACAGTGCAGGGACTGAAGTGAATGTTGAATCTCTGTAAAGTGCTGTGTAATATAGTAGCACTATATTAAAAAAGAAAACGTGACACAGACATCAAACACCCCTTTGTCACATGAAATGCCCCCATCTAAGTCTGCTTCGTATGTATATAAGCTATTGAGCTATAGAAAATATCTGACACTGATGTATTGTCCATATACCAATAAGAGATTAGGAAATATTTCTGGCTGCTAGCATCGTTGAGACCTTGATAGAACATAAAATATGAAAGCTTTTCTTTTTTTAAAGATTTTAACAATTAAGATTTCTAGGACTTAGTGGTGCTTTTTTAATATCTGAAATCCTCATCTGAAGGCAGCAGTTGAGTTAAGCCTATGTACAAATCATGAATGCACAGGTTCATCCATTTATCTTTTTATGGCACATTGTAGAAATCCTTCAGTTCCATTTCTTGTCATTGTTATGTGTTTTATTGAGCAGGAAAGGTGCTCAGATGACAGATTTAACCATCAGTTCTCTAAGGAGCATGAGAAATTGTAAAGCAACCAATATTCTGAAATAAAATATTTTAGAAAACTTCAATTCTTTATAGCGGATTTCTAAAGTTAATAATAGAAATACTGTTTTATCATATTTACTAAGTAGTATCATCTATATCAGCGGCTTTCAACCTGTGGGTGACGACCCCTTTGGGAGTCGAATGACGCTCTCACAGGGGTCGCGAACATGCTGTTGAAGCCAGAAGAGACTGCAGGTCCCTTTATATATGGTTCCTGTGTGGTAACGTATCGAGCCCAACGTCATCGCGTTGCGTGTCACGTGATGACGTTCGGGCCCGACATCACCACGTGACATGCGTACGTGATGACGTTTCACCTGAACATCATCACGTGACATGCAATTCGATGATGTTGGGTTTGGTATGTCACACGTAATGTTAGCCCAGGGGGGTCGCGCTCTCAGCTAGGTTGAGAACCGCTGATCTATATGTTGTTTATCCCTTTTACTATATACAATTAAATGTAGCCATTTCTATCACTTTACTTTGCATGTTTCAAGTTAAAACCTAGGTTTATTCTGACAACACATTTACTTTTTAAAAAGGTTCTATGCTGTTTAATATGTTATTTAGCTACAGCAAACATATTCACAAGTTAAGTAATGCTTAAAGAAATTCTCCAGGCTTGGTTTAAACCAACTGCTTTTAAACCAAGTGACTATTAAACAGACACTAAGCCCCCATTGATATTTCGGTTAATAATACATGTATTAGGAACACTGAAGATACAAAACAACATGATTTAGATATTACAGTCATGCATTCCCATTGTAATCTAGGAATGGGGATTTAGAGGAAAACTCTTCCATGGGATGCAGAAGAAGTATACTTTTTTATTTAAACAAAATTAAAACTACTGATAGAGCTAACCAAATTCACAGGAAAATGACAAAAAAGGCTAATAAAAATAAATTTGCTTTTCTCCCTTATAAATTAACATTAAAAGCAACATATTCATATGTCCCTTAACTTTGTATGTCCCTCTCAAGTTCTCTAAGGGCAAAATTTATTCAACTTGGAAAAGCCCATTTCAGCTTTTCTGAGTTTAATTGGGTGAACACCCGGAAGTTTCGCGAGATTTGTTTTGATCGATACTTACCGAGAGAATCTTTTTCCATTGAATATTTCCATGGAAAGGTAGCCATACTACATTAATGTAAAGAATGAATACTTATTAAATGGATATATTCAATAGAAAAAGTTTCTCTTGCTAAGTATCGATCGAAACAAATCTCACAATACTTACAGCGAGAAACTTCCTGGTCTTCACCTGATTATTAAACTCAGAAAAGCGAAAATGAGCTTTTCTGAGTTCAATAAACTTCGCTCTAAGTTTGTAATTCTGTACAAGCTGTTTTCCTGTAAAGAGTCTGAAACTAATCAAGGAAGATATGCCCTGATTTTATTAGGCATTCTATGTCACTAATGTATTAAGGTCCAACAGTAAAGTAGGTGGATATTGTTTATATTAGACAAAGATCATTCTTTCTCTGAATATTTACATTTATATATAGGAGTTGAGGACACCATATAGCTCATGTGAGAATAAAAACCATGCAGTATGTATGGGTTTTTGATATGGCTGTTTTATCACATTCTCTCACATTAGTCAGTCATTAGTCAACCTTTTTTAAGTATAGTACATATTAATTTTAAGTACAAAATATATACACAGAAGAAATGAGTTTACAATTAAGTTTTGAACCCTTTTAAAACTAGCTAGACTGACTTTGTCATTTAACATGTTGTGATAAAATTATCTTTGTGGAAATCCAACACAGTGAGCTCACATAACTCAAGATAACAAAGTAAATGTACATACAAGCCTTCCTCAGAAGCTATTGTTTAGTAAATCTTGATACGTGACAAAATCTGCTTTAAAGAATTTGACAAAATAGCCCTGCTACACCTATACTTTGCCATCCAATGGAAAAATTAAAGGAACATAAACCCATGTATGATCATAATATTCTTTTCTATAGCCAAAATTCCAATTCAAAGCAATTCATTGAACATCTTTCCTCCTGAGCAACAGATGGATAGGGAGTTACTAAACATTTCCATCCTAATGTACTCTAACTGCAACCAGCACAGAGACTGATTTTGCACACAATATGAGTGACTTTGTTTTGTTCTCCTTGTAGATGGATGAGATAAAATTAAAAGACAGAACAGTCTACGTGCTGGAAAGAGAGTTAGGGGTGCAAGCCGGTCACACTCAAAGACTTCAACTCCAAAAGGAGGCCTTAGATGAACAGCTTATCCAGTTCAAAGAGTCTGATCGTCATCTCAGTAGCCCGAAACGGGAGCTCCCTAATGCAAGTGGTGCAGGAGATGCTTCAGATCATTCTGGAAGCCCTGTAAGAATTACTTTTTCAGACCAATTTATGGTCCCTGTGCTGGAAACCTGCATTTCTAAATAAAAGTCTTTCAATGGGGAACTAAAGGCATTTTATTTATACATAAGATCTATATTCAAACATTTTTATATATAAATATTTTTTCTTTTGTATACCACTTATATCCTCCCTGACCTTAGGACCGGCAGTCCAAGCATTCACTAAAATACCTTTTGCAACTGGTACTGGTCCACATTTTTAAAGATCCATATCTTTTAACAGGAAGCAAAACACAACATTTTGTTAGAAATTGAAAAGATTTTTTACATTAGTAAATTTCTTGAAAAAGAAATGGAAATCTGCACTAAGTGGAGGTTAAAGGAGACGACACCAGAATAATCAAATAATATCAATATTTCCACAAAACAATTTAATTTTTTAAACTCAAATTTATAATTTTAATTTTTAACATTACTGAAATAAACCAGATACATACCTGTCAACATTCCTAATTAAAAAGCTGAGAAACATGAAGGCTATAATCCTTTTGGATAAACTCCTGCCTAGTAAAAATCAGAATGCCCTAGTGTTGACAGATGTGCTAACATTATTTATTTAATTAATATTGCTAATTTGATTTGATCTTTGATAAAATCCATCTGATTTAAAATTTTCAAAAACAGAACACGCGGTAAATAATTTTTAAAAAAAGGGTGAAATTTGGATTGTGTTAATTTCTCCCTGTTTGCTTTTTTTTTTCTAATGCCATTTCCAGTTTATCTGAATTTTTTTCTGAAAAAGATTTATATTTTTGCAAATCTAGTAATAAGATCGTTATTTTTTTTTCTGCTTTGTGGTAGTTTTATCCAAGAATGTCTAAGAAAACAGGTTCCAAATATTATTAAGATTTCATATTTATGAATATCTTTGCAGTGACGAAAATGAAACTAGGGCGAAATTTACTATTATTGGGTCTTTAACGAGAGAAATCTAATTTTGTTCTCGTGAGATTTCGGGATTGAGTTTTTGATCCCAATTTTTCAATATTTTCAATGGAAAGGTAGCCATGCTGCTAATGTAAAGTATTGCTACCTTTCCATGGGAAAAAATTCAAAAACTCGATATTGAAAAACTCGATTTCAAGACCTCGAAAAAAATCTCGGGAGAAAAAAAACGAGATTTCTCTTGGTAATGTCGGAAAGACCCGGAGCTGTCTTTCCGACTTTAATAAATTTAGCCCATATATTAGTCTGTTAAAAACAATGCTTCTTCTCATAAAAGACATTTAACTCTGTACCCTGTAGAAATGATAAGCAGAAACTTTTTAAAAGAAAATTGCCATTTGGATTGCAATGGTAGCTATTCTTATATCACTGAAAGAGGAAGATTACAAGAGTATACTCTAGGTACTCTATGCAGCATTGATGGACACCCTATCTCAGTGAATGTATACCAGTTTTCAGTGTAGAAGTGCTGGGTACTCCAGCTCTATGCAGTACTGATAGGTATATCTGGACTGATTCATATTCAATTCAGTCCAGATTTCATACATAGCTCAGTTCTATGCAGGAGTGTTGCCTGCACCAGCACTATTAAAGACTAACACATGCCCTAGTTCAAGGCAAGAGTGATACATTCCCCGGCTCAGTGTAGGACTGATGCACAGCTAACTAATGTGCACCCCATCACTATACTGGATTTATATGTACCTGAGCTCTATGTAGAACCATAATCTTTTCTTGTTAGGTAATTAGAATGTTTATGTATATATCATGCTTTTCTCCCTTTATTTGCTCATCAAACACAAGACTATTATGACATTCTTTGGGGCATTTGATTTTCCATTCCATTTGTATACGCTACCTAAACATCAAATTTATCTCGATTTAATAATTTACTGTAAACTGCAAAATAAAGGTAACTTAAAGTCTCTCCTGCACCAGTTGCTGCTAAATTTAATTTTTGGGGTATTTTATTCTGTTGGCTTCCTCAGTTTGTTTATATAACATTGTTATTATTTTTTTTATTTACAGTTGAATTGTACATAATGTTCAACTGTAACAACAATCATATGCTTCAATACTTTCTCATGCACAATTTCCTATTTTGTAGAGCAAGCTTTAAATTCAAGTGAGTTGTACATTGTTTTTATGTAATTTAAGTTTAATTCAGTCTTTATAGATTAAAAACTTAAAAAGAGAATTAGATATTAAATACATAAAAAAGGGTCATAAAAACTTAGAATTTTTATATTTGAATAAACAGGTAGACTTTAGGTACTATTTTCAAAGAAAAATATGAAAAAGACTTGATAGCATTAGTGATGTTTCAGTGTTAAATAAGGCCCACTTCTTCAAGATATTCATCGTAATAGAAGATGTCCTGCCATTGTAAAAACACTGTTAAATATTTTGCAAAGTGAGACACACTAATAAATGTAATCTTCCTGTCCAAACAGGTCCACAAATTACCTTATCACCAAACTTTTATAAATGTTTCCAAGAGTATTAATTGGGCTGGTGAATAATACAAGTAATGTCTTGGAGAAGGTGTCATAGATGACACTGAAATGTTATTTTTAAAGGAGAACTAAATGCTCATTCTCACTAGGGGGGATTCTTAAAGGGGGAGGGAAATTACATGTCATGATCACCTCCTATACCCCAGTGATCACTCCTGCTTCAAGAAACAACAATATTCCTTTCTTGTGTTCCAGCACTCCTCACTTCCTGCTTCCTCTTCAACATCACTGACTTTGCCTTCTGTGCATGCTCGAACTGCTTCTGTGCTGGCTCAGTTAGTGATGTTGAAGAGGATGCAGGAAGCAAAGAGGATGACAGCACTGCGAAGCAGTTAAACATTTATATAAAACATGTTAGCAATTCCCATTTTGCAACTTTATACTAAAGACTGGTTTGTGTAAAAAATGTTATTCATTCAATTCCAATTTCCATTGTGTCCTTACATTAAATGCTATTTTTTTGTACAAAAATGTTAGCAATTACAATTTGTGTCCTTCCCTTTTAGATGAATGACTGATTGTTGTAAAATAAATGAAACATTGCTAACAGTTTTCACACAAACCAGTCACTGAGGTAAAAAAAAAAGAACACACAAATTAAAATTGTTAACATTTTGCTTACATTTTTACACAAATTATTCATTAGTGTAAAAAAGACGCAAATTGCTAACATTTTTGTACTGCAAAACGATGACACCACTTGATACATTTTCCCCTATGTTTATAAACCTTCCCCTCTGATTTTCCATATACATCCAGCAAATTGTTAGACTTAGAATTAAATAAGTCCTAGGGCCTCAATGACTTAAGTCCAAATAGTCACATAGACGTCTGAAATCATCTCTATTATCCACTTCCCCATGTTTGCTTATTGAGCAAAATCTGTGAAGAATACATGACCAATTTGTGCGACTACGATAAATGCAAACTTACAGAGCTCTTCACATCATTTTGAGTGTGACTAAGCAGAGGAGTGTTATGAAGGAGCGCATGAGACTAGGTGAACTGCTCCTAATTCACATGTTAAACTTCACCACTTCAGACTAGTGAATTGGGCAGCTGATGGCAGGGCTCCAGTGTGGCATAAGTGGCAATGGCAACTGTAATTAAATGACAACATGACCTAGGGACAAGGTGACATAGAAATAGAATATTCACAGAATACATTTAATGGGAAATCATGAGACTGACATCTCTGCCCATCAATTGTTGTATTCAGATCACTCCACATGACTTCTCAACCTACTTCTATCCACCTGAGTATGCCACACTGTGCATCTGACAGTGTTCACTGCTGTCCACCTGTTTAACAAGTGTGCACTCCACTTAGTCAACCTTGAGAAGTGAATTTGCATCAATTTTAGCAATGGGACTCAAACTGTAGCGAGATAAATTTGACGTGTGAAATTGGACTTTTGTCAAAGAGGCCCTTAATGTTTTACCTAAATAGAGTTTGACACTTTGTGCAGCACTGCACCACTGAGCTAATAGTCACTGTTTACAAGTTTACAAAATAAAATGACCTATACAATTCAATCAAGTCTTTAGCTGAGTAAAGTTGTTCATACAACAAAAGCCTTCACAAACAATTTTTATTTGTCTTCATGTTTGCTCTTGAGATGTGTACATCTCTTCTGGTCTTCTTGTTCTGTAATTGCTGTTTTCATTGCTTCAATTTAAAGATCTATAATCTGCACAATTCTTGTCTGTGATTTGTAATGAGTGTTTCCTTTCAATGCCCTTTCTAAATGCACTCCTCATTTGCTTTCAATGTTCAGTTATTTGCAGTTAATCTTTGTTTTAGGAACAGCAGTTGGATGAAAAGGATGCTCGTCGATTCCAACTCAAAATTGCTGAATTAAGTGCAATTATCCGGAAGCTGGAAGACAGAAATGCTTTACTCTCTGAAGAGAGAAATGAGCTAGTAAGTTTGATTTCATCTTGTTTATTGTCCTTATAAGGACCAATATTACTAGGGAGAATCCACTACATAATAAACATTTAAAGAGGCTGGATGACACTTTAAGTCCACACTGTGCAACATATGCAAATGTTCAGTACAGCTGCAGCTCATAGTTTGCAAATAGGTCCACCATGTCCAAACAAACATATACTCAATGAATACATAGAATCAGCGGCTCAATCCTAAGTATATTGTTAACAGTGTATACTCATACCTAATGATCTCTGTGGGTTCTCTGAAGTACAAACGTCCTACTTGTTGGTACTTGTTCAGTTAAACAATGCAAACATCTCTAGCACTCCAGTAGATAACCAAACCAATCTTTATTGTTTCAAGTTAAAAACATACAGCATTCATTGTAAAGCTTCCAATGAGGCTCCCATACATGTCCACCATGTTTTGTGCCTCTTCTGGGCATCATATTTACTGTTTCCCAAGGAACAGTTGCATCCAACATATGGAATTATGTTGCAAAGTACTAAAAAGTACAGAAGGTGGCTGATTGTGGCCCATTTCACACCTCTTGATTTAATTTGCCTATTTTTTTCATGTACTGGGAAATGTCTAAAATCAGATTTTTTTCTGGATCCACCACTTTACATATGTATTACTATCAGAACCAATGCATGCAATTAATTGAAGGGTACTTTATAGATACATTATAAACAAAAAAAGAACACATCTTCATCACATATGATCCCTTTTTCTTTTTATTCATGTAGTATCTTAACCATCATCTCTATATTTCTTTAAAGGAACAGTTTAGGCCCCAACAGTTATTTTCTGTCTGTTTGGCACTGTTAAATAAAAGATAAATAAATGCTTTCTGTCATATAAATTATTTATTTATTTCCACCCTTCACAATTTAGCACCAGTTTGTTACTGAAGCTGCTTCCCTCTCTCAGCCACTTCCTGTTTAGTGTTAAGGAATTGACTGACAGGCTGGATAATGCTAAATAACCAATCAAAATCTTTAAGCTGTCACCCACCTTTTTTTTTAACTCTGAAAGGTGTAGTTAACCCAGCAAAAGCAATTGTTAAAGAAAGGGCTGAAATATTGTCTTTCTTTTTATATGGATTCTTCTCTCTCTCATGCTCAATTTCAGTGCAGGCTACTGACAGCATACACCATTAGCTGTAAGTATTGTAACTGCCCATGGTAATTCATTAACTATGAATTTTGACCTTCCTGAGACGCCGTTGTGTCAGTGACACAAGAATCCAACCAGGAAGTAAACACATAAGGAGCTGTATACTGCTACACAGATGGAATAATTAATACCTTTCCTCAGATAAAAGACTGACTAAGCATATTAGAAAAAAAAGTATTATACATTTACAACACACATTACTTTTTATTAATCAGGCTGGACTGTTCTTTTAATGTCCTTTTCTGTAGCTACAGACCAAAACTGTACCGCATAGTCAAGATCTGGTCTTTCTGGTGCTCTATACGAAGGAAAAATCACATTTAGTGCTTTTGATTCTGTAGATCATTTATCGGGCCTAGTTTGTTCATTAAATCAAAGTAGTCACCTAAGGCCACTAGCTTTGAAAGACACCCATTACTTCACTTTTATTAACTTTGCATTGATTATTTCTGTACTATAGTACTTACAGCCCTCTCTTTTTGCAGTCTGATGATTTCATACTGCAGTTAAGTTTATAGTTGATGTTTCTAAAGGTAGGAAGGTCCCAGAATGTTATATCTGCCTTTTGCCCCGCATTATATTGAGCCAGCTCTGCCTTTTATTGCTTGCTTTCTGTAGCTGTTACTGATTGGAATTGTTTTATACAGTTGAGTCAATTATTTACAGATGTTTCATACTTCCCTTACTGTGGTGCCAGTAATGGTGTAAGTTGCATTCAGATTAAACCTAGAGTAGGCACAAGCCCCACTGAAGGGGGTGCAAATGTTTTCAATAAGAAGCATTACCTAACAAACCCCAGAGTCTGTATGTCAAACCTCTTAAATTACTCCTTGATCTCACAGGAGATCTACGGGAGGTAAACCAGTTGCCCCTTTGTAACTATTAACTATGACCCGGCAGTCTGTAAAGGTCCCAGCATATTGGGAAGTGTCCTATTTAGATATGTACAGGTAAATTGCTGCAGAATGTGAATGATATTTAGATGATGTATATGATGTTTACTGCTGATAAGTCAAAGTTCTGCTGCAAGTTGTTATAAAGAAACTGCAACTGGTTTGCTTGTATACAAGAAACCATAGTTCTAATCCTTAGAGGGGAACCTGGAGACATGAGATAAACCCAGCACAGAATATGTTAATGTGACCACTAATAGGTGGAAATGGATGTTTTGGCCCATTACAATTGTTAATATGAATTAATTTATTTTAATAAAATTTAGTAGTTATTCTTTAAAAAGGACATTCCTTTTCATCTGAGTTGAGTCAGTTAACCTCATTTGGATAAACCATGGAGCATAAAGACTATATTACTTCTGGAAGCATGTTAGCTAGTAGCTAACACACAAAGGATACTTTTTACACATTTTACATCATTATAATTACATTGTAATAGTAGACATTTTTGACAATTGGTAATATCTTAGTGAATGCATCTATATTTATAAAACCAGTGTTAATAAGACATCTAGGAATCCATTTGATAACATTATTGGACTGTTCTCTGTTTAGGGACAAACATACAAGCTATTATTTAATTAACTAACTTATTTTGACTTATATTCACATTTGTTCAATTTTATCTTCAATATAGTTAAAAAGGCTAAGAGAGGCAGAAAGCCAGTATAAGCCCATTCTGGACAAAAACAAGCGACTTAGCAGGAAAAATGAAGAAATGTCTCATTCACTACGAAGAATGGAAAATAAACTGAAGTTTTTAACACAGGAAAACATAGAAATGGTTGGTATCACAGTGCCATTTAGAAGGTGCAGTTTGCAAATAAACCCTTAAGGGCAAGAAATTATTTCCATCACTGTTTTTTAAAGTTCAAAATATATTATTTGTTTTGTTTCATACAGAGACAAAAGGTTGGTGTTATAAGAAGGCCAAGCTCTTTAAATGATCTAGACCAAAGTCGGGAAGAGAGGGAAATTGACTTTCTAAGACTACAAATAAATGAACAACAGCTCTTCATTGATGAGCTATCAAAGGCAAGTAATACATATTTCATCATCTATTTTTGTTCAAAAGTAATTTGATCATAAGCACATACTGTAGCATCTAGGACAACATACAAATTAATTTGGTAGTCTCTGAATATAATGGCTATATGATGATGCTCTTTAGTAAGTCAAATGACAAATCATAAGCTCAACAACACAACCTTTTCTTTTTACTTCTGATGAAACAGATTATTAGCAGACCTAATAGGTTGGTGGTTCATTTACAGAATTACAATTTACACAAAGGTGTTTCATTACACCAGAACTTTAGAGCTTTTATTTCAATTGTTACTAGCACTACTAAGATGTTAATTTATACTTTTTTTGCACACAGTATTGAAACTATGTAGATTAGTGGATAGATTAGTGGATAGTTGCACAAGCTAATGCAGGAACTCCTAAGCTTCTGTGCCTCTGCAATGGTGCCCATAGTAATTACCTGTATACTGCAAATCCTGTTGAATTGTAACTAAAGTTTTGTAAGCACAACTTAAAGATACAGTTGCCTCTGGAATATTTTGTGCATTAATTACATATAGTTTGCAATTAAAATTCTATATTTTGTATTTTGCCTAAAGTAGACCTTTCTAAATGTTCAGAAAGACTGGATCTAACTTATTTTCTGCAATAAAATGCTGCATTTAATTTTTTTGAACATAATTGCATAGTAACAAATCATTTAATTGAATTTTTTTGTGATTTATTTTTCTAGACTCTAGAAACAGCAGGCTATGTGAAGAGTGTAATAGTAAGTATAACACATTTATAGTATATTACACTAGCAAAGTGTCTGCGCATGATACAGACGTAGGGGAGATAATTGTGAGAAGCAATTAGGCTGACTCTGTAAATTGACAAAGCTCTGAGATGTCACAATGTGTTATTTGTTTTTCTGCAGGACTAAGTTATTCCGAGTTACCCTATCTCTTTTTGTTAGCACAAGGCAGAAATAATTCTAAAAACCTTTAAATAACAGAGTCAGATCTGCTACATCTGTATGATTGTGTTTTTGACTCTCATTTGACTTCTCATTCATTTTCATGGGAAAGTCCAGTTTGGACCTGAAATGAACAGTGTTTACTTAAAAAAATAAATGTGTCTAGACTAGTCTGAAATCAAGAATGCTGGGAGATATGGAAATGACTTACAGACCAGAGGACCTGCAGAAGTTTTATGTGACATGATGTCACTACAGACATTTTGGCTAATTGTGTAGTGTTTTGCTGAGGCTTTGTGAATTACAGGTAGCCATTTTTTCTTCCATATTTATATCATTATCTGAGCACAATTTTCATTTAGTTAATTATACTGAAAGCTCCTTCCTCTAATACCTCCACAATCTGTTTTTAGCTGTAGATGGGTTAATATAACCCTTAGTTCAAACCACCAGTATAGATATGGTTTCATATGATGAATGTAGAACATACCTGGCAGGGGAATTCTTCAACAACGCAATCATTCAGAGATCTAGTAATCCATAACAACAAATCAGAGGTTGGCTTTGATTAGTTTATCTCCCATATAACAGTGAATGGCAGTTGCTGATTAGTTGCTATGGGTTACTAGACCCCAGTAAACCACTGCTCCATGAGTTAATTTCCCTGAAGTCTAAGGTTATGTTGTGTAATAAAGGCAGCTGAACAAAAGCTTTGTGGGTGAACTCAATTTAACATCTGCCAAATTATACAATTTCAAGTTCTCTTGGTGGTTTACAATCACATGTTTATGGATCCTGTGTTGTGGTTACATTTATGTTTGTTTCACCTTCATAATTGAATGTCCTAAAATGCTCATTTCAGTCTATGCCCACATGTAAACAAATACTGTAGCATGCTTGCAGAGAGAGTAACATTTGTATGTAACTGCAGGATCGTGAAAAGCTTTTAAGACTGAGAAAACAAAGAAAGAAGATGACCAAGCTCCCTAAGGTACAATTCTTTCCATCTAATTGTACTTTGGGATGAAAGGAAACTGTTTAAGAAATGTATCATTCTATTCTGAGCAACATTTCATTTACTGCCCAGTTATACTGGAACTGTGTAGAAACCCAGTTAGTGTAGTATATTTTAGCTAATGCTGCTTTTATAGACACGTTAAATCTTTATTCCTGAATATGATTTATCTCCCTATAAGGGAAATTAATCATGAGATGAGAGTTTATCATTTTGTTTTCTAGATCCTTCTTTAACCCACTTTATTAAAATGTGTTCACTGTATGTGTTTTACTACAGTTTTGGCTAATAAAGTATTGTAAATTATTCTGTTATGGGGTTTCTGTAACATGGAATTTAGCACAATTGCCACAGAATATTATAATCTTCTTTGAGCCAATTCCTGCTACTACAGAGTTTTGACTCAGAGGCTTTTATTAATGCTATTTGTATACAATGGAAAGTCCTGCCAATTCAGAACAGACTATTAAAATTTACCACAAAGGAAAGAAAGGTCTTACAGTGTACACCAATACAACCAGTGTTGTGGTTTATGTAGGACTGATGACTGATTAAATTGGCATTATAGTAATAGTAAAAGAAACCTCTAAAAAAGTAACAACTATTCATCAATTAAAGCAGCGGTCGGCAACCTATGGCTCTTTTGATGACCATATCTGGCTCTTTCACTGTAACGAGTGGTGCAAAGCACCGCTCATTACAGTTTGCCAACAAGCGCTGTACAGTTATGGCCAAAAGTTTTGAGAATGACACAAATATCATATTTTCACATGATCTG